>RXPK01004507.1:0-42480 GCA_004143645.1 Protaetia brevitarsis
TCTTGCCCATATCTCCGCGAACGGAAGACCGCTAAGGCGCCACGGCGCTTCCAAATTATGGAATCCTCGTCGAAATACGCGTCCGGCAGTTATGGTACGTATAGTAGGTTTGCGGTGCTTCGTCGTCGGCCGCGGAAATCAGCCGAGTGTATAGTGTCCTGGGTAGATAAAAATAGGGTGCCCGTAGAAACGCGTGTTTTTTCGTCTTTTCCAACATAACTCTCGGAATGGCAGTAGCTAGGGGCGTGTCTGCTTGGTCTCAAAAGATCCGGGCGACCCAGGGGAACACGCTGGACCGGCGCCCGCTAGAACCGGAAACGGATCGGTAGTAAGTCGCTTCGCAATTAAAGACACTTTAGGTCGAAAAAATATGGAAATTTTAACGCTTTTTACAGCAATGGTTTTGCGAAATACTCGCCGACGAACGGTTTCAGAGATTCGACTTCGGTTTTCTGCGTTCGATTCCACCCCCGAGTAAAATGCGCTTCTGATGGACTATACGAAGGCTTAGCGGCGATTTTCATCTTCAAACTTAACCTGCAAGATACTTCCGAACGGTTAGAGATATCGGATCGCGCTTTTCACCATTGATTGCGCCGTCAAATGCGCGTCTGATGATCATATTTAAGAGCTCTAGCGTCTGTTTTAATTCTTTCAACTTTGACCTAATATTCTGCGGAATACGGGTAGAGATTAGATGAGCGCGCTCCTCGGCCATTCGATCCCCGCGGAAGGCACTTCTAGAGGCTCACGCTTGCGGATCGTTTTCAAGTTGTTCAAAAACCTTGAACAGACCTATCTCTTGAGAACGGTAATAGCTAGAGGGACGCGCGCTGCGGCGCCGTCGATTCCGCTCGATGGGAGACGCTCTCTTTTGAGCTTATATGTTGGGCTATATCTCGACGTTTAGGCTATTTTTACAGCGATTTTGCTTAATTTTCCATCGAAATTCCGGTTTTTGCCTATTCGGAACGGAGACGCTAGACGGCCACGGCGCTTCTTCAAATAGGAAATCTCGTCGAATACGCGTCCGACACGTATATAATAGCGTTAGGGCTTGCGTGTGCCCTTCGTTCTGCCCGAAATAGCAGGTATATGTGCCTGGGCTATAATAATAGCGTCCACGATACGCCGGTGTTCTTTCTTCGTCTTTTCAATATAACTTCCGGAACGGCAGTAGCTAGGGCGTTCTGCTTGTCTTCAAAAGATCCGGCGCACCAAGGGGGAATCACCGGAACTCGGCTAGAACCGGAATCGGTAAGAGTAGTTTTCGCCTACGCAAATTAAGAATTTAGGTCGAAAAATAAGGAATTTTAACGATTTTTTAACATTTTGCGAATACTTCTCGAGGACGGCTAGAGATATCGACTTCGGTTTCTGGCGTTGATTCCCCGATAAAATGCGCTTCTGATGGACTATACGAAAAGGCTCTAGCTGGCCGATTGTCATTTTCAAACTTTAAAAACCCAATACTCGGACCAACGGTAGAGATATCGGATGCGCTTTCAACCATTCGATTCGCCGTGCCCAATGCGCGTCTGATGGGATCATATTAGAAGGCTCTAGCGTCGTTTTTAATTTTTCAAAACTTTGACTCAAATATCTCGGGGAACGGGTAGAGATATCGAAGCGCGCTCCTCGGCATCCGATTCCCCGTCGGAAGGAGGCGCTTCTAGCAGGCACCTTGGACGGTCGTAATTTAAGTTTTCACAAACCTTGAACGCCATCATCTCAGGAAGGTAATAAGCTAGAGGGACGGCGGCGCGCCGTTGATCGCTCGAGGAGACGCTTCTTTTGAACCGTATATATGTTGGGCTATCTGACGTTTAGGCTATTAGCGATTTTTTGCTTATTATTTTCCATCAAATTCCGAGTTTTGACACATTATCCGACGAAGACGCTACGCACGGCGCCTTCAAATATGGAATCCGTCGGAATACGCGTCCGACAGTACATATAATACGTGTAAGGGTTGCGGTGTCCTTCGTTCTGCCGAAATAGCAGGTATATGTGCCTGGTATAAATAGGCCCAAGAAACGCGTGTTTTTTTCGTCTTTTCAATATAGGGTCCGGAACGACAGTAGCTAGGGGGGTTCTGCTTGGTCTCAAAAGGATCCGGGGCCGACCAGGGGAAGACGCTGGCGACGCCGCTAGAACCGAATCGGAACGATAGTTCGCTATGCAAATTAAGAATTTTAGGTGCGAAAATAAGGAAATTTTAACGAATTCATTTTTACACATTTTTGGAATTCATCGGAAGGTAAACGGTTAGAGACTAGACTATCCGGGTTTGGCTGCTTCGACTTCCCGCGAGAGAATGTCGCTTGATGGTAGTATACACGAGAAGAGTGTGTGTCGATTTTCATGATTCAAAATTAAACCTCAAAATCTCGGAAAACGTTAGAGATATCGGATCGCGCTTTTTCACCATTCGATTTTCGCCGTCAAAGATGCGCGTTCTGATGGATGATATTAGAAGGCGCTAGCGTCGTTTTAATTTTTCACAAACTTTGAAACCTCAAAAATATCTCGGAAACGGGTAGAGATATCGAAGCGCGCTCCTCGCCATGTCGATTCCCCGTCGGAAGGCGCTTCTAGGGGTCACCTTGCGCGTCGTTTTCAAGTTTCAAACTTTGAACGCCCATATCTCGAGATAACGTAATAGCTAGAGGGACGCGCGCGGGCGCCGTTCGATTCCGCTCGAGGAGACGCTCTTGAAACTATAAATCTTCTGAGGAACAGCCAAAGGCATATTCGACGTTTCAGGCATTTTTCAGCGATTTTTTTGCTTAAAAATTTTTCCATCAAATTCCGGTTTTTTTGCCCATACTCTCCGGAACGGAGACGCTAGCGCCACGCGCTTTCAAATAGAATCCTCGTTCGAAATAAGCGCGTCCGACAGTAAGTAATACGTTAGGTTGCGGTGCCTTCGTTCATGCCAGATAATCGAGGTATATACGTAATAATAATATAGAGACAGAACGCGTGTTTTCCTCTTTTGTATTTTCAATATAACATCCGGAACGGGCAGTAGCTAGGGCGTCTGGCTTGGTCTCAAAAGATCGGCGGCGAAACCAGGGAACCACGCCTGGACGGCCGCTAGACGAATCGGAACGGAGTAGTCGCTCGCAATTAAGAATTTTAGGTCGACAAAATAAGATTTTAACGATTTTACACATCCTTTGCGAATATCTCGAAACGGTTAGAGATATCGATCATCCGTTTTCTGCGTTAGAGTCCCGATAAGAGTCTAATGGACAACAACAAAAGAAGAAAATTCTTTTCAAAACTTTAACCCAAATCTCGGAAACGGTTAGAGATATCGATGCGCTTTCTCATTCGATTCGCGTCACAAGGCGCGTCTAACGGACTACCACAAGGCTCTGCGACCATTTTAATATCAAAAACTTTGACTCAAATATCTCGGAAACGGATGGAGAACGAAGCGCGCTCAATACCATTCAATTCCCCGTCGGCAGACGCGTCTAAGGTTCACCCGGCGGGGTCGTTTCAGTTTCAACTTGAACGCCCATATCTCGAAACGGTAAGAGCTAGGGGACGCGCGCCGGCGCCATTGATTCGCGCGAGAGACGCGTCTTTTGACCTATAATACGTGGGGCTATCTCAACGCTTAGGCACTTTTTTCACCGATATTTGCAAAATTTTCCAATCAAAATTCCGGTTTTGCCCATATCTCCGAAACGGGACCGTAGCAGCCACGGCGCTGCAAAAATGAACCTCGCCGAAAAACGGCCTCGAAGTAACAAACTTAAGGTTGCGATGTTATCTAACCGAAATGCACGTATATGTGCCCAGAATAAGAAAAAGGCAACAAACGCCGTTTTTTTTCGTTTTTAACATAACAAGGAACGACAGCAGCTAGAGCGTTCAGCTTGGTCTCAAAAGATCCGCACGACCAGGCGACATCGCGCACGCCACTAGAACCAAATCGGAACGGTAGTTCGCCCGCAAAGTACAAATTTAGGGCGAAAAATAAGAAAATTTAACGATTTACACACTTTTGCGAATTCTCGGAACGGTGAAAGATATCCAGTTCCGGTTTTACGCTTCGAATCCCCGTAAAAGCGCCCATCTGATGGCTATACGAAAACGCTTAGCCGATATCAACCTCAAAATTTAACCTAAATTCTCGAAACGGTTAAAAGATATCGGATCCGCTTTTCACCATTCATTCGCCGTCAAAATGCGCGTCTACGGACTACCACAAGCCTCTAAGGGCGCTTTTAAATATCCAAACTTTGACTCAAATATCTCGGAAACGGTTAGAGATACGAAGCGCCGCTCCTACCATTCGAATCCCCTCGAAGCGCGTCTAAAGGTCACCCCGCGTCGTTTTCAAGTTTCAAACTTGAACGCCCCATATCTCGAGAACGTATACTAGGGGACGGCGCGGCCGCAATTCATTCCGCTCGAAAGACGCGTATTTTGACCTAAATACGTTGGGCTATCTCAACGTTAAGCTATTTTTCAACATCTTTGTAAAATTTCCATCAAAATTCCGTTTTTGGCCATATCTCCGAACGAACGATAGCGCCACGCGCTGCCAAAAATGAATCTCGCCGAATACGCGTCCGACAGTATATAACACATGAGGGTGCGATGTTCTACCGCCCGAACCAGCTTATGTCCAGATAAGAAAAGGCCAAGAAACGCGTGTTTTTTTCGTCTCTTCAACATAACAACAGAACGACAGTAGCTAGAGCGTTCTGCTCGGTCTCAAAATATCCGCAGCGACACCGAACACGGGGACCCGCTAGAACAAATCGGAACCGATGTTCGCCGCAAATAAAGATTAGGGCGAAAAATAAGGAATTAACGAGTTTACACATTTTTGCGAATATCTCAGAACGGTGAAAATATCGAGTTTGTTTTAAGCATTCGAATCCCGTAAAATGCGCATTGAAAGACTACACAAAAAGCTCTAGCGGCGAATATAAACTCCAAAACTTTAACCTCAAATATCTCGAAACGTAGAGATATTCGGATCGCGCTTTTCACCATTCGATCGCCAGTCAAAAATGCGCGTCTGATGGATCATATTAGAAGCCTCTAGCGACGTTTTAATTTCACAAAACTTTGAACACTCAAATATCTCGGAAACGGTAGAGATATCGAAAGCGCGTCTCGCCATTCGATCCCCGTCGGAGGAGCTTCTAGAGGTCACCTTGCGTCGTTTCAATTTCAACGTTTGAACGCCCCAATATCTCGAGAACGTAATAGATAGACGGAAGCGCGCGGCACCGTCGATCCCATCGAGAGACGCTTATTTGACCTATAATATGCTGGGAAAAATCACGTTTAGGCTATTTTTTCAGCGATTTTTGTTAAATATAAAACAATAATATCCCATATTCCGGAACGGAGACCGCTAGCGCCACGGCGCTTAAAAAACCTCGCGAAATCGCGTCCGACCAGTATATAATAGTTAGGTTGCGGTGCCTTCGTTCTGCCGAAATAGCATAGTATTGCCTGGAAAAAGGCCCAAGAAACGCCGGGTTTTTTCCGCTTTCCAATATAACCCGGAACGCAGTATAGGGGTTGCTTGGCTCAAAAATCAGGTGCACCAAGGGAACACGATGGACGCCGCTAGAACGAATCGGAACGGTAGTTCGCTCGCAAATTAAGAAATTTTAGGTCGAAAATAGGAATTTAACGATTTTACACATTTTTGCGAATATCTCGAAAACGGTAGAGATTCGACTTCCGGTTTCTGCGTTCGATTCCCGATAAGCGCTACTGATGGACTATACGAAAAGGCTCTAGCGGCGATTTCATCTTCAAAATTAACCTAAATACCTCGGAAACGGTTAGAGATATCGGATCGCGCTTTTCACATCGATTCGCCGTCAAATGCGCTCTGATGATCATATTAGAAGGCTTCACGGTCGTGTAATTTTTCAAAAACTTTCCCCCAAATATCTCGGAAACGGGTAGAGATATTGAAGCGCGCTCCTCGCCATTCGATCCCGTCGGAAGGCGCTCTAAGGTCACCTTGCCGGTCGTCACAGTTTCAAAACTTTAACGCATATGAGAACGGTAAAAGCTAAAGGACCGGCGCGGCGCGTTCGATTCCGCCGAGGAGACGCTTCTTTGACCTAAATATGTTGGGGCTATTCGACGTTTACGCTATTTTCAGCGATTTTTGCTTAAATTTTCCATCAAAATCCGTTTTTTGCCCATATTCCGAACGGAGACCGCTAGCACCCAGCGCTTCAAATAGGATCCTCGTCGAAATACGCGTCCGACAGTAATAATCTTAGGGTTGCGGGCCTCGTTCTGCCCGAATAGCAGTATATGCCTGAATAAATAGGCCAAAGAAACGCGTGTTTTTTCGTCTTTAAATAACCCGGAAACGCAGTAGCTAGGGCGTATCTTGGCCTCAAAGATCCGGCGCGACCAGGGAACACGCTGACGCCGCTAGAAACCGAACGGACGGTAGTTCGCTCGCAAATTAAGAATTTTAGGTCGAAAAAAAGGAATTAACGATTTTAACACATTTTGCGAAATCTCGAAGGTGAGATTCGACTTCCGGTTTCTGCGTTCGATCCCCATAAATGCCTCTGATGACTAACGAAAAGGCTCTAGCGGCGATTTCATCTTCAAAACTTTACCTCATTCTCGGAAAAGGTAGAGATACGGATCGCGCTTTTCACCATTCGATCGCCGTCAAAATGCGCGTCTGATGGAATATTAGAAGGCTAGCGTCGTTTTAAATTTTCAAAACTTTGACCTAAATATCTCGGAACGGGTAGAGATATCGAAGCCGCCCTCGGCATCGATTCCCCGTCGGAAGGCGCTTCTAGAGTCACTTGCGTCGTTTCAAGTTTAACAAACTTTGAACGCCCTACTCGAGAACGTAATACTAGAGACGCGCGCGGCGCTTCGATTCCGCCGAGGAGACCCTTTCGTTTGACCTATAATTGTTGGGGCTATTCGACGTTTCCATATTTCAGCGATTTTTGCTAAATTTTTCATCAAAATTCCGGTTTTTTGCCCATATCTCCGAACGAGAACGCAGCGCCAGGCGCTTTCAATATGGAATCCTCGTCGAAATACGCGTCGACATAATAATAGTAGGGTTCGGTGCCCTCGTCTGCCCGAAATAGCGGATAGATGTGCTGGGTAATAATAGCCCAAGAAACGCGTGTTTTTTCGTCTTTTCAATATATCCGGAACGGCAGTAGCTAGGGCGTTCTGCTTGGTCTCAAAGATCCGGGCGCAACAGGGAACACGCTGGACGCCGCTAAACGAATCGGAACGGTAGTTCGTCGCAAATAAGAATTTAGGCGAAAATAAAGGAATTTAACGATTTTAAACATTTTGCGATACTCGAGAACGGTAGAGATATGACTTCCGGTTTTCTGCGTTCGATTCCCCGTAAAATGCCTTTGATGGCTATACGAAAGGCTACGCGATTTCATCTTCAAAACTTTAACCCAAATATTCGGAAACGGTAGAATCGGATCGCGATTTCACCTCGATTCGCCGTCAAAATGCGCGTACTGAATGGATCATATTAGAAGGCTCTGCGTCGTTTTATTTTCAAACTTTGACTCAAATATCTCGAAACGGTGAGAATCGAGCGCGCTCCTCGCATTCGATTCCCCGTCGGAGGCGCTTCTAGAGGTCACCTTGCGGTCGTTTTCAAGTTTCAAACTTGAACGCCCATATCGAGAACGAAATAGCTAGAGGGACGCGCGCGGCGCCGTTCGATCGCTCGAGGAGAGCTTTTGACCTTAATAGTTGGGCTATCTCGACGTTTAGGCTATTTTTCAAGGATTTTTGCTTAAATTTTCCTCAAATTCCGGTTTTTTGCCCATATCCCGGAACGGAGACCGCTAAAGCGGCACTGCGCTTCAAATAGAAATCCTCGTCGAAATACCGTCGACAGTATAATACGTAGGTCGCGGTGCCTTGTTCTGCCCGAAATAGCAGGTATATGGGCCGGGTAATAAATAGGCCCAGAAACGCTGTTTTTTTCGTCTTTTCAATAAACTCCGAACGGCAGTAGTATGGGCGTTCTGCTTGGGTCCAAAAGATCCGGCGCGACAAGGGAAACGCTGACGCCGCTAGACGATCGGAACGGTAGTGCTCGCAAATAAGATTTAGGTGAAAAATAAGGAATTTTAACATTTTACACATTTTTCGAATATCTCGGAAAGGACAGAGATATCGACTTCGGTTTTCTGGTTGATCCCGATAAAAATCGCTTTCTGATGGACTATACGAAAAGGCTCTAGCCGCATTTCATCTTCAAACTTAACCTCAAATATCTCGAAACGGTAGAGATCGATCGCGCTTTCACATCGATTCGCCCTCAAAATGCGCGTCTGAGGATCTATTGAAGGCTCTAGCTCGTTAAAATTTCTTTCAAAACTTGACTCAAAACTCGAAACGGGTAGAATATGAGCGCGCTCCTCGCCAATCGATCCCCGTCAAGGCGCTTCTAGAGGTACCTTGCGGTCGTTTCAAGTTCAAAAACTTTTGAACGACCATATCTCGAGACGGTAATAGCTAGGAGGCGCGCGCCGTTGATTCCGCTCGAGGAACGCTTCTTTTGACCTATAATATGTTGCTATCTCGACGTTTACGCTATTTTTCAGCGATTTTGTTAATTTCTCAAAATTCGGTTTTGCCCATATTCTCCGGACGGAGACGCTAGCGCCACGGCGCTTTCAAATATGGATCCTCGTCGAAATACCGTCGACAGTAATATATACGTTAGGTTGCGGTGCCTTCGTTCTGCCGAAATAGCAGTATATGTGCCTGGTAAAAATAGCCCAAGAAAGCGGTTTTTTTCGTCTTTTCATATAACTCGGAACGGCAGTAGCTAGGCTTTGCGGTCTCAAAAGATCGGCGAGACCAGGGACACGCTGGACGCCGCTAAACCGACGGAACGGTAGTTCGCTCGCAATAGAATTTAGGTCGAAAAAAAGGAATTAACGATTTTACACATTTTTGCAATTCCTCGAGAACGGTTAGAGATATGACTTCCGTTTTCTGCTTTCGATTCCCCGAAAAATGCGCTCTGATGACTTACGAAAAGGCTCTAGCGGCGATTTTCATCTTCAAAACTTAACTCAAATATCTCGGAAACGGTAGAGAATCGGATCGCCTTTCACCATTCGATTCGCCGTCAAAAGCGCGTCGATGGATCATATTAGAAGGTCTAGCGTGTTTTAATTTCAAAAACTTGACCTCAAATATCTCGGAACGGTAGAGATATCGAAGCGCGCTCCTGCCATTCGATTCCCGTCGGAAGGCGCTTCAGAGGTCACTTGCGGTCGTTTCAATCAAAACTTGAACGCACAAGTCAGAACGGTAATCTAGAGGGACCGCGCGGCGCCGTTTGATTCCGCTCAGGAGACGCTTTTTTGACTATAATATGTTGGGGCTATCTCGACGTTTACGCTATTGTTCAGCATTTTGCTTAAATTTTCATCAAAATTCGGTTTGCCCATAATCCCGGAACGAGAACCGCTGCGCCACGGCGCTTTCAAATATGGAATCTCGTCGAAATACGCGTCGACGTATAAAATACGTAGGGTTCGGTGCCTTCGTTCTGCCGAAATAGACGGTATATTGCCTGGGTATAAATAGCCCGAAGCGTGTTTTTTTCGTCTTTTCAATATAATCGAACGCAGTACTAGGGCGTTCTGCTTCGTCTCAAAAGATCCGGCGCGACCAGGGGAACACGCTGGAGCGCTAGAACCGAATCGAAGGTAAGTTCCCGCAAATAAGAATTTTAGTCGAAAATAAGAATTTTACGATTTACACAATTTTTGCGAATATCTCGAGAACGGTTAGAGATATCGACTCCGGTTTCTGCGTCGATTCCCGATAAAGGCGCTTTGATGGACTATACGAAAGGCCTAGCGGCGATTTTCATTCAAAACTTACCTCAAATATCTCGGAACGGTAGAGATATCGGATCGCGCTTTCACCATTCGATTCGCCGTCAAAAGGCGGTCTGATGGATCATATTAGAGGCTCAGCGTCGTTTTAATTTTTCAAAACTTTGACCTCAAAATCTCGGAAACGGGTAGAAATATCGAGCGCGCCTCCTCGGCATTTCGATCCCCGTCGGAAGGCGCTTCTAGAGGTCACCTTGCGGTCGTTTTCAAGTTTCAAAACTTTGAACGCCATATCTCGAGAACGGTAAATAGCTAGAGGGACGCGCGCGGCGCCGTTCGATCCGCTCGGAGGAGACGCTTCTTTTGACCTATAATATGAGTTGGGGCTATCTCGACGTTTACGGCTATTTTTCAGCGATTTTTGCTTAAATTTTCCATCAAAATCCGGTTTTTGCCCATATCTCCGGAACGGAGACCGCTAGCGCCACGGCGCTTTCAAAATATGGAATCCTCGTCCGAATACGCGTCCGACAGTATATAATACTTTAGGGTGCGGTGGCCTTCGTCTGCCCGAAATAGCAGGTAATGTGCCTGGCACGAATAAATAGGCCCAAGAAACGCGTGTTTTTTTCGTCTTTTCAACAAACTCCGGACACGGCAGGTACGAGGCGTTCTGCTTGGTCTCAAAAGATCCGGCGCGACCAGGCGAACACGCTGGACGCCGCTAGACCGAATCGGAACGGTAGTTCGCTCGCAAATTAAGAATTTTAGGTCGAAAAATAAGGAATTTTAACGATTTTTACACATTTTGCGAATATCTCGAGACCGGTTAGAAGATATCGACTTCCGGTTTCTGCGTTCATTCCGATAAATGCGCTGTCTGATGGACTATACGAAAAGGCTCTAGGGGCGATTTTCATCTTCAAAAACTTTAACCTCAAATATCTCGAAAACGGGTAGAGATATCGAAGCGCGCTCCTCGGCATTACGATTCCCCGTCGGAAGGCGCTTCTAGAGGTCACCTTGCGGTCGTTTTAAGTTTCAAACTTTGAACGCCCATATCTCGAGAAGGTAATAGCTAGAGGGCACGCGCGCGGCGCCGTTCGATCCGCTCGAGGAGACGCTTCTTTGACTATAATATGTTCGGGCTTATCTCGACGTTTAGGCTATTTTCAGCGATTTTTGCTTAATTTTGCCATCAAAATTCCGGTTTTTGCCCATATCTCCGGAACGGAGACCGCTAGCGCCACGGGCCCTTTCAAATATGGAATCTCGTCGAAAATACGCGTCGACAGTATATAAACGTTAAGGGTTGCGGTGCCTTCGTTCTGCCCGAAATAGCAGGTATAATGTGCCGGGGGTAATAAATAGGCCCAAGAAACGCGTGTTTTTTTCCGTCTTTTCAATATAACTCCGGAACGGCAGTAGCTAGGCCTTCTGCTTGGTCTCAAAAGATCCGGCGCGAACCAAGGGGAACACAGCTGGACGCCGCTAGAAACGAATCGGAACGGGTAGTTCGCTCGCAAATTAAGAATTAGGTCGAAAAATAAGGAATTTTAAACGATTTTTACAACATTGTTGCGAATATCTCGAGAACGGTTAGAGATATCGACTTCCGGTTTTCTGCGTTCGATTCCCCGATAAAATGCGCCTTCTGATGGACTATACGAAAAGGCTCTAGGGGCGATTTCATCTTCAAAAACTTTAACCTCAAATATCTCGGAAACGGTTAGAGATATCGGATCGCGCTTTTCACCATTCGAGTCGCCGTCAAAATGCGCGTCTGATGGATCATATTAGAAGGCTCTAGCGTCGTTTTAATTTTTCAAAACTTTGACCTCAAATATCTCGGAAACGGGTAGAGATATCGAAGCGCGCTCCTCGGCATTCGATTCCCCGTCGGAAGGCGCTTCTAGAGGTCACCTTGCGGTCGTTTTTCAAGTTTTCAAACTTTGAACGCCCATTATCTCGAGAACGGTAATACTAGAGGGACGCGCGCGGCGACGTTCGATTCCGCCGAAAGAAGCTGCTTTTGGACCAGTAATATGTTGGGGCTATCTAGACGTTCAGGCTATTTTTCAGCGATTTTGCTTAAATTTTCCATAAAAATGCCGGTTTTTTGCCATATCTCCGGAACGGAAGACCGCTAGCGCCACGGCGCTTTCAATATGGAATCCTCGTCGAAATAACGCGTCCGACAGTATATATACGTTAGGGTTGCGGTGCCTTCGTTCTGCCCGAATAGCAGTATATGTGCCTGGGTAATAAATAGGCCCAAGAAACGCGTGTTTTTTTCGTCTTTTCAATATACATCCGGAACGGCAGTACTAAGGGCGTTCTGCTTGGTCTCAAAGATCCGGCGGCGACCAGGGGAACACACGCTGGGAGGGCGTGCCGTTTCGCCGCCGCAGATTACTGTTTCCTGATTGATAGCCTGCCGGAGGACTACCAAAGACAATTCTGCAAATTCTGCTCAGGACAAAGGGCTCTAATCCCCAATACTCCAAGAGGAGGAAAAATATAAAACCAAAAATATTGTCCAAATCTAGACGCAATCGAGGTGGTGGCTATCAGCGCCTCCTATTCAGACAAAAGCTCCTCTTTCTATAGGGAGCCGAATAAATCTGAGTCTCGACTCGTTTAAAATCCCAGCCGATTCTAAATGATCGCAATGGTGACACTTCCGCGTCTGGCGGTGAAAAAATCCCTCCCATCGTCATGAGGGATAAATCTCGATGGCCATCGGCATTGAAACTCATTGATAGTGCGGGCCACCATTTTGGTAAGGCCCAGAATATCCCGTGAAATTAGGCTGTTACCACTGTCGGGGAGAGCGACTATCGGGGAATTAACAAAGATTTTTCACACAATGAACATCACCTATCACAACATACCAGCCTCCCCTCGGAGAAGCTACTGAAGGTGGTACTGAGGGGGGTTCCGCAGGAGCTCTCCGAGAGGTTGTCTGTCAAGACTTAATTAACAGGGCTTCAACCCTGAAGGGGTTGTTCGTATGCGGCGATTTAATTCGGGCCGCCCGATGCCGATGGTCATCGTTAAAATCTCTAAGAATCAGAGCAAACTCTACGAGATCAAGAAAGTCTTGATGAATGATGTTGTCGCCGAGCCACTACAAGTCGAGGCCCATGGTGGGGCAATGTTTTCGCTGTCTTCGCTTCGGGCATGCACAGAGCAGGTGCACAGCCCCGGGAGCGATGCGTGGAAATGCGGCCAGGGCACACAGCCCGTGACGTGCCCTAAAGCCCCGACGCACCGCCACCTGTGCGAATTGTGAGGGGAGCCCCCGCCCAATTATCCGGGGGTGCCAGAAATTCCCAAGATAAGAACGGTTCCTCTAAGATCCGATAAGCCAGACCGGGTCCTTCATCTGACCCTAAGACTAAACAGGGCTTGTCCTTTGCCCATGTCGCTTCCAAGTCTGTCAAATCTCAGCCAATTCCATCTGGCGCTAAGACTCCTGTTAACACCGGGGGGGCTCGTGGGCGGGGGAATGCCTCCAACCCGCCGCCCCGCCCCGGAAAGAGTACTCCTGGAGCCAAGGTTTCCGGAGCGGGGTCAAATAGGCTGCCTGGGGGCGTTGACATCGTTTCAATGCTCGACGCCCTCCAGTCCCTAGCAGCTTCTCTCAATTCGGCGGTCAACCAGCTAAAGGTTATTCCCATTGCGCCTTCTCATGGCTAGTTCCCCCTACGTGTAGGAGTACTTAAAATCATGGCGTGGAATGCGCATGGGCTTAAAGGATAAAAGGGGTGAAATCGCTGAGGCACTCACCAGATATGGTGTCGACGTCCTCCTCCTCGGGGAGACCTGGTTGAGGCCTCTGACAGTTTTACCATCAAGAATCTAATCGAGTTTATCGATCTGATAGAACGGGTGGTGGTGGCGGCGGCCACCGCAATCGCGGTCCCGCCATACCATCCGCCACAATCTAGTCCACCCGTTGCCTTGCTCTTCTCTTGAGGCGACGGCCGTCCTTTTGAGCTGAACTGACATAGTTCTCAAAGTCGTCGCTGTTTATGCTCGCCCTCCAGGGATTTTAGTTCGACGATTATCGCGCTCTTTTCGAGTCGCCTGTTCCGGTCGTGGTTGCGGGGGACTCAAACGGCCAAGCACACTAGCTGGGTTGTAGGTCCTCGCAAATCAGTTCGGCAAACATCTCCTCGAACTCATTGAGACCGATAACCTAGTTATCCATCCGCCTGATGGTCCAACTTATTTTCGAGGCGGAATCCGACCGGACATGCTAGACTATGCACTGAGCAAGTCTTTGGCTTGCTCGCTCATGTTCGAAAGTGTAGCGGATCTCTCGTCGGATCATAATCCATTCTCTTTTTCTGTGGGGCGGGGCGCAGTTACGGGACGAGTCGTCCCTCAAGAGGACTGTCGATTGGGCAAAGTTTTCTGTCAGGGTTGCGAGACTCCAGGGCTTGGCTTTGCCTCCCGCGCACTGTGAGGGTTTGGACGCAGCCGCAAGTGTCTTACTGATGCCCATTTCATCGGCAATTGAAGGGCGCATCTTCTTTCGCGCCCAGTCGGGGGAGCGTTGGCTACCCCAAAGATATCAAAGATCTAATTCGGGATAAAGCGCGACTTGGCGTCAAGCGCGCGAGAAACACTTTATATCCCGCCCACAGGGCCTGGGCCAACCTTTTTATTAAAAAGGTCAAATCAGAAATTTCTCGTTTTTCCAACGAAACAGTGGCAGTCTCGCATTGCCTCGATATCGCTGGCGATAAGTCCTCTGGAGGGTTTCAAAGTTTCTAAGACGTGGTAGGGCGCAGTCTGGCGCCCCAACAACTCCACGGGTTGAACGGTCTGGTGGCGGACGAGACGCCAGTGTCTGTCAGAGAGCGCACGCCGACCACCTCCGAGACTATCTGCGGTGGCGCCCCGGAGGTCGACTCCTCTGACGAGGAGGAACGCTGACGTGGCGGCCACTCTGGCCGTTGTCGATTTAGATGGGGGGGATTCATCACTATCCCCCACCAACGATGAAGAGGTGGCCGGCAATTAAATGGGAAGCTTTCGCTGTGAAGGCTCCGGGGTCTGACGCGGAGTTACGAACCGTGCTCTCAGGCAGCTCCCCTCCCGCCATTTTCGGCGCTCACGTAGAGTTATTAATGCCATTCTAGCCTTGAATATTCCCCGAAGATCTGAAGCACGCCATCGTCATAGCCATCCCGAAACCCGGGAAGGATCATCTGTTCCCAGCAGAACTATCGCCCAATAAGTCTCCTCTCCTCTCTGTCGAAGGTCGCGGAGGCTGTAGTCCTCTCTCGCCTGCGCGACGAGATGAGTGTCACCAACCCCCTCCCTGACGAACAGTTCGGCTTCAGGGCGGGGCTGTCCACAGATTACCAGCTACTCGCGCGCTTACTGAAGCAGTCAGGGACGGTTTTGAGAGGAGGGAGGACCACTATTGCATGTCTTCCTTGACTTCGAGCGGGCATTTGATTCGGTTTGGCATGACGGTGTGTTGTGCAAAATGGCTAGAATTGGCATAAAGTCCAGCATGACGCAAACTCATCGGGTCATACTTGGCTGGGGCGCTGCGTTTTCCGTGAGGGTCGGGTCAAATTGTCCTGTTCGCCCGATCGGAGCTGGGGTGCCACAGGGCTCTCTGCTGGCCCCGAGCTCTTCATCATATACACCAGCGATATCCGAAACATCCGGCAGTCGAACTGGCCATTTACGCCGATGACACGGCTGTCTACGCCGCTAGGCGCAACGAAAACAGTTGAATCCGTCGTGTCCAGTCTGCGCTCGACGAATTGTTGCATGGGCCGATACAGGGAAACTCAGAATTAATCCCAATAAGACGGTAGCGTTCGCCGTTTACGCGACGGAGAGTGGGTACCGGCGGACAGGGTCGAAGTCAATGGTGTTGTTGTCCCGTGGGCGGACCGGGTGAGGTACCTGGGGCTCGTCCTCGACCGTGGGTTGACTTATCAACAACATGTCAAGAGGTTAAGGGTCGGTTTCAGGCTGCGAAGATCAAATTAATGCCGCTGTTGGCAAGGAGAGAGTAAGCTTGACATAAGGTCTAAGCCTCTCCTCTATACGCGCATCGTCTGAGACCGAATCCTGACATATGGGGCGCTCGCCTCTGCACCATGGCCAAGTCAGCATCTCACCACCATGGAGGTCTTGCAGAACCGCATGTTAGTCTGATTGCGGGGGCCATGGATGGTGAGGAACCAACAACTGCGCGACGAATATGAAATCCAATCTTGAAGGACAGCTTCTAGAGCTGGCTGCTAGGTCATGGCTTAGGGCGGGCGAATCGTCCAATCCCTTCTCGCCCAGGTAGTAGAGCCTCAGGACAAACCTCCACCCAAGGTCATCGTCCACCGAATCCGGGACTGTATCGACCTGTCCGTCGAACGGACTGCCGGGTCAAAAAGACGAACTAAAGGCACGTCAATGCCAGTGCTTTAGATAATCGTGATTATCACACACTTCTTATACCATCTCACCCGGCAGGACCAAGTAACTGCCGTCAATTATACGACTAAAGTGCACTATAGACTTAGTCTTGCACTAGTGAAACATTGGGACCATTGTTGTGGAACACGCTGGAGGCCGCTAGAACCGAATCGGAACGGTTAGTTCGCTCGCAAAATTAAGAATTTAGGGTCGAAAAATAAGGAATTTTAACGATTTTTACACATTTTTCCGAATATCTCGAGAACGGTTAAGAGATATCGACTTCCGGTTTTTCTGCGTCGATTCCCCGATAAAATGCGCTTACAACACAGGACTATACGAAAAGGCTCTAGCGGCGATTTTCATCTTCAAAACTTTAACCTCAAATATCTCGGAAACGGTTAGAGATATCGGATCGCGCTTTTCACCATTCGATTCGTCGTCAAAATGCGCGTCTGATGGATCATATTAGAAGGCTCTAGCGTCGTTTTAATTTTTCAAAAACTTTGACCTCAAATATCTCGAAACGGGTAGAGATATCGAAGCGCGCTCCTCGCCATTCGATTCCCCGTCGGAAGGCGCTTCTAGAGGTCACCTTGCGGTCGTTTTCAAGTTTCAAACTTTGAACGCCCATATCTCGAGAACGGTAATAGCTAGAGGGACGCGCGCGGCGCCGTTCGATTCCGCTCGAGGAGACGCTTCTTTTGACCTATAATATGTTGGGGCTATCTCGACGTTTACGCTATTTTTCAGCGATTTTTGCTTAAATTTTCCATCAAAATTCCGGTTTTTTGCCCATATCTCCGGAACGGAGACCGCTAGCGCCACGGCGCTTTCAAATATGGAATCCTCGTCGAAATACGCGTCCGACAGTATATAATACTTTAGGGTTGCGGTGCCTTCGTTCTGCCCGAAATAGCAGGTATATGTGCCTGGGTAATAAATAGGCCCAAGAAACGCGTGTTTTTTTCGTCTTTTCAACATAACTCCGGAACGGCAGTAGCTAGGGCGTTCTGCTTGGTCTCAAAAGATCCGGCGCGACCAGGCGAACACGCTGGACGCCGCTAGAACCGAATCGGAACGGTAGTTCGCTCGCAAATTAAGAATTTTAGGTCGAAAAATAAGGAATTTTAACGATTTTTACACATTTTTGCGAATATCTCGAGAACGGTTAGAGATATCGACTTCCGGTTTTCTGCGTTCGATTCCCCGATAAAATGCGCTTCTGATGGACTATACGAAAAGGCTCTAGCGGCGATTTTCATCTTCAAAACTTTAACCTCAAATATCTCGGAAACGGTTAGAGATATCGGATCGCGCTTTTCACCATTCGATTCGCCGTCAAAATGCGCGTCTGATGGATCATATTAGAAGGCTCCCAGCGTCGTTTTAATTTTCAAACTTTGACCTCAAATATCTCGAAACGGGTAGAGATATCGAAGCGCGCTCCTCGCCATTCGATTCCCCGTCGGAAGGCGCTTCTAGAGGTCACCTTGCGGTCGTTTTCAAGTTTCAAACTTTGAACGCCCATATCTCGAGAACGGTAATAGCTAGAGGGACGCGCGCGGCGCCGTTCGATTCCGCTCGAGGAGACGCTTCTTTGACCTATAATATGTTGGGGCTATCTCGACGTTTACGGCTATTTTTCAGCGATTTTTGCTTAAATTTTCCATCAAAATTCCGGTTTTTTGCCCATATCTCCGGAAGGAGACCGCTAGCGCCACGGCGCTTTCCAATATGGAATCCTCGTCGAAATACGCGTCCGACAGTATATAATACTTTTAGGGTTGCGGTGCTTCGTTCTGCCGAAATAGGAGTATATGTGCCTGGGTAATAAATAGGCCAAGAAACGCGTGTTTTTTTCGTCTTTTCAACATAACTCCGGAACGGCAGTAGCTAGGGCGTTCTGCTTGGTCTCAAAGATCCGGCGCGACAGGGGAACAGCTGGACGCCGCTAGAACCGAATCCGAACGGTAGTTCGCTCGCAAATTAAGAATTTTAGGTCGAAAGATAAGGAATTTTAACGATTTTTACACATTTTTGCGAATATCTCGAGAACGGTTAGAGATATCGACTTCCGGTTTTCTGCGTTCGATTCCCCGATAAAATGCGCTTCTGATGGACTATACGAAAAGGCTCTAGCGGCGATTTTCATCTTCAAAACTTTAACCTCAAATATCTCGGAAACGGTTAGAGATATCGGATCGCGCTTTCACCATTCGATTCGCCGTCAAAATGCGCCGTCTGATGGATCATATTAGAGTCTCTAGCGTCGTTTTAAATTTTTCAAAACTTTGACCTCAAATATCTCGGAAACGGTAGAGATATCGAAGCGCGCTCCTCGCATTCGCATTCCCCGTCGGAAGGCGCTTCTAGAGGTCACCTTGCGGTCGTTTTCAAGTTTCAAACTTTGAACGCCATATCTCGAAACGGTAATAGCTAGAGCAACGGGCGCGGCGCCGTTCGATTCCGCTCGAAGAGACGCTTCTTTTGACCTATAATATGTTGGGGCTATCTCGACGTTTAGGCTATTTTTTCAGCGATTTTTTGCTTAAATTTTCCATCAAAATTCCGGTTTTTTGCCCATATCTCCGGAACGGAGACCGCTAGCGCCACGGCGCTTTCAAATATGGAATCCTCGTCGAAATACGCGTCCGACAGTATATAATACGTTAGGGTTGCGGTGCCTTCGTTCTGCCCGAAATAGCAGGTATATGTGCCTGGGTAATAAATAGGCCCAAGAAACGCGTGTTTTTTTCGTCTTTTCAATATAACTCCGGAACGGCAGTAGCTAGGGCGTTCTGCTTGGTCTCAAAAGATCCGGCGCGACCAGGGGAACACGCTGGGACGGCCGCTAGAACCGAATCGGAACGGTAGTTCGCTCGCAAATTAAGAATTTTAGGTCGAAAAATAAGGAATTTTAACGATTTTATAACAATTTTTTGCGAATATCTCGAGAACGTTTAGAGATATCGATTCCGGTTTTCTGCGTTCGATTCCCCGATAAATGCGCTTCTGATGGACTATACGAAAAGGGCTCTAGCGGCGATTTTCATCTTCAAAACTTAACCTCAAATATCTCGGAAACGGTTAGAGATATCGGATCGCGCTTTTCACCATTCGATTCGCCGTCAAAATGCCGCGTCTGATGGATCATATTAGAAGGCTCAGCGTCGTTTTAATTTTTCAAACTTTGACCTCAATATCTCGGAAACGGGTAGAGATATCGAAGCGCGCTCCTCGGCATTCGATTCCCCGTCGGAAGGCGCTTCTAGAGGTCACCTTGCGGTCGTTTCAAGTTTCAAACTTTGAACACCATATCTCGAGAACGGTAATAGCTAGAAGGGACGCGCGCGGCGCCGTTCGATTCCGCTCGAGGAGGACGCTTCTTTTCGACCTATAATATGTTGGGGCTATTCTCGACGTTTACGCTATTTTCAGCGATTTTTGCTTAAATTTTCCATCAAAATTCCGGTTTTTTGCCCATATCTCCGGAACGGAGACCGCTAGCGCCACGGCGCTTTCAAATATGGAATCCTCGTCGAAATACGCGTCCGACAGTATATAATACTTTAGGTTGCGGTGCCTTCGTTCTGCCCGAAATAGCAGGTAATATGTGCCTGGGTAATAAATAGGGCCCAAGAAACGCGTGTTTTTTTCGTCTTTTCAACATAAACTCCGGAACGGCAGTAGCTAGGGCGTTTCTGTTGTCCTCAAAAGAATCGCGCGACCAGGCGAACACGCTGGACGCCGCTAGAACCGAATCGGAACGGTAGTTCGCTCGCAAATTAAGAATTTTAGGTCGAAAAAATAAGGAATTTTAAACGATTTTTACACAATTTTGCGAATATCTCGAGAACGGTTAGAGATATCGACTTCCGGTTTCTGCGTTCGATTCACCGATAAAAATGCCGCTTCTGATGGACTATACAAAAAGGCTCTAGGGGCGATTTTCATCTTCAAAACTTTAACCTCAAATATCTCGGAAACGGGTTAGAGATATCGGATCGCGCTTTTCACCATTCGATTCGCCGTCAAAATGCGCGTCTGATGGATCATATTAGAAGGCTCTAGCGTCGTTTTAATTTTCAAAACTTTGACCTCAAATATCTCGGAAACGGGTAGAGATATCGAAGCGCGCTCCTCGGCATTCGATTCCCGTCGGAAGGCGCTTCTAGAGTCACCTTGCGGTCGTTTTCAAGTTTCAAAACTTTGAACGCCCATATCTCGAGAACGGTAATAGCTAGAGGGACGCGCGCGGCGCGTTCGATTCCGCTCGAGGAGACGCTTTCTTTTGACCTATAATATGTTGGGGCTATATCGACGTTTAGGCTAATTTTTCAGCGATTTTTGCTTAAATTTTCCATCAAATTCCGGTTTTTTGCCCAATATCTCCGGAACGGAAGACGCGCTAGCGCCACGGCGCTTTCAAATATGGAATCCTCGTCGAAATACCGTCCGATAGTATATAATACGTTAGGGTTGCGGTGCCCTTCGTTTCTGCCCGAAATAGCAGGTATAATGTGCTGGGTAATAAATAGGCCCAAGAAACGCGTGTTTTTTTCAGTCTTTTCAATATAAACTCCGAACGGCAGTAGCTAGGCGTTCTGCTTGGTCTCAAAGATCCGGCCGCGAACCAGGGGAACACGCTGGAGGCCGCTAGACCGAATCGGAACGGTAGTTCGCTCGCAAATAAGAATTTTAGGTCGAAAAATAAGGAATTTTAACGATTTTTACACATTTTTGCGAATATCTCGAGAACGGTTAGAGATATCGACTTCCGGTTTTCTCGTTCGATTCCCCGATAAAATCGCTTCTGATGGACTAATACGAAAAGCTCTAGCGGCGATTTTCATCTTCAAAACCTTATAACCTCAAATACTCGGAAACGGTTAGAGATATCGGATCGCGCTTTTCACCATTCGATTCGTCGTCAAAATGCGCGTCTGATGGATGCATATAGAAGGCTCTAGCGTCGTTTTAATTTTTCAAAACTTGACCTCAAATATCTCGGAAACGGGTAAGAGATATCGAAGCGCGCTCCTCGCCATTCGATTCCCCGTCGAAGGCGCTTTCTAGAGGTCACCTTGCGGTCGTTTTCAAGTTTCAAACTTTGAACGCCCATATCTCGAGAACGCGTAATAGCTAGAGGACGCGCGCGGCGCCGTTCGATTCCGCTCGAGGAGACGCTTCTTTGACCTATAATATGTTGGGGCTATCTCGACGTTTACGCTATTTTTCAAGCGATTTTTGCTTTTAAATTTTTCCATCAAAATTCCGGTTTTTGCCCATATCTCCGGAACGGAGACCGCTAGCAGCCACGGCGCTTTCAAATATGGAATCCTCGTCGAAATACGCGGTCCGACAGTATATAATACTTTAGGGTTGCGGTGCTTTCGTCCTCCCGAAATAGCAGGTATATGTGCCTGGGTAATAAATAGGCCCCAAGAAACGCGTGTTTTTTTCGTCTTTTCAACATAACTCCGGAACGGCAGTAGCTAGGGCGTTCTTGTTGGTCTCAAAAGATCCGGCGGCGACCGGGGCGAACACGCTGGACGCCGCTAGAACCGAATCGGAACGGTAGTTCGCTCGCAAATTAAGAATTTTAGGTCGAAAAATAAGGAATTTTAAACAATTTTAACACATTTTTGCGAATATCTCGAGAACGGTTAGAGATATCGACTTCCCGTTTTCTGCGTTCGATTCCCGATAAAATGCGCTTCTGATGGACTATAGCGAAAAGGCTCTAAGCGGCGATTTTCATTCTTCAAAACTTTAACCTCAAATATCTCGGAAACGTTTAGAGATATCGGATCGCGCTTTTCACCATTCGAATTCGCCGTCAAATGCGCGTCTGATGGATATCATATTAGAAAGGCTCCAGCGTCGTTATAATTTTCAAAAACTTGACCTCAAATACTCACGGAAACGGTAGAATTATCGAAGCGCGCTCCTCGCCATTCGATCCCCGTCGGAAGGCGCTTCTAGAGGTCACCTTGCGTCGTTTTCAAGTTTCAAACTTTGAACGACCCATATCTCGAGAACGGTAATAGCTAGAGAGACGCGCGCGGCGGCCGTTTCGATCCGCTCGAGAGACGCTTCTTTTGACCTATAATATGTGGGCTATCTCGACGTTTACGCTATTTTTCAGCGATTTTTGCTTAAATTTCCATCAAAATTCGGTTTGTTTTGCCCATATCTCCGGAACGGAGACCGCTAGCGCCAACGGCACTTTCAATATTGGAAATCCTCGTCAAATACGCGTCCGACAGTATAAAATACTTAGGGTTGCGGTGCCTTCGTTCTGCCCGAAATAGCAGGTAATGTGCTGGGTAATAAATAGGCCCAAGAAACGCGTGTTTTTTCGTCTTTTCAACATAAACCGGAACGGCAGTAGCTAGGGCGTTCTGCTTGGTCTAAAAAAAGATCCGCGCCGACCAGACGAACACGCTGGACGCCGCTAGAACCGAATCGAACGGTAGTACGCTCGCAAATTAAGAATTTAGGTCGAAAAATAAGAATTTTAACGAATTTTTACACATTTTTGCGAAATCTCGAGAACGGTTAGAGATATCGACTTCCGGTTTTCTGCGTTCGATTCCCCGATAAATGCGCTTCTGATGAACTATACGAAAAGGCTCTAGCGGGATTTTCAAATCTTCAAAAATTTAACCTCAAATATCAGGAAACGGTTAAGATATCGGATCGCGCTTTTCACATTCGATTCGCCGTCAAAAATGCGCGTCTGATGGCATAATAGAAAAGGCTCTAGCGTCGTTTTAATTTTCAAAACTTTGACCTCAAATATCTCGGAAACGGCTAGAGTATCGAAGCGCGCTCCTCGGCATTCGATTCCCCGTCGGAAGGCATCCTAGAGGTCACCTTGCGTCGTTTTCAAGTTCAAAATTTGAACGCCATATCTCGAGAACGGTATAGCTAGAAGGACGCGCGCAGAGCGTCGATTCCGCTCGAGGACGCTTTTTTGACCATAATATGTTGGGGCTATCTCGACGTTTACGCTATTTTTCAGCAGATTTTGCTTAAATTTTCCATCAAATTCGGTTTTTTGCCATATCTCCGGAACGGAGACCGCTAGCCCACGCGCGTTCAAATATGGAACCTCGTCGAAATACGCGTCGACAGTAATAATACTTTAGGGTTGCGGTGCCTTCGTTCTGCCCGAAATAGGCAGGTATATTGTGCCTGGGTAATAAATAGGCCAGAAACGCGTGTTTTTTCGTCTTTCAACATAACATCCGGAACGGCAGTAGCTAGGGCGTTTCTGCTAGGTCTCAAAAGATCCGGCGCGACCAAGGCGAACACGCGGACGCCGCTCAGAACCCGAATCGGAACGGTAGGATCGCTCGCAATTAAGAAATTTAGGTCGAAAAAAATAAGGAATTTTAACGATTTTTACACATTTTTGCGAATATCTCGAGAACGGTTAGAGTATCAATCCGGTTTTGCGGTTCGATTCCCCGATAAAATGCGCTTCTGATGGACTATACGAAAAAGGCTCTAGGGGCGATTTCATCTCTAAACTTTAAACCAAATATTCTCGGAAACGGTTAGAGATATCGGCATCGCGCTTTTCCCAATCGATTCGCCGTCAAAAATGCGCGTCTGATGGATCATTTAGAAGGTCTAGCGTCGGTTAAATTTTTCAAAAACTTTGACCTCAAATATCTCGAAACGGTAGAGATATCGAAGCGCGCTCTCGGCATTCGAATCCCGTCGGAAAGGCGCTCTAGAGGTCACCTTGCGGACGTTTTCAAGTTTCACAACTTTGAACGCCCATATATCAGAGAACGGTAATAGCTAGAGGGACGCGCGCGGCGCCGTTCGATTCGCTCGAGGAGACGCTTCTTTGACCTATAATATGTGGGGCTATCTCGACGTTAGGCTATTTTTCAGCGATTTTTGCTTAAATTTTCCATCAAAATTCCGGTTTTTGCCCATATCTCCGGAACGGAGACCGCTAAGCGCCACGGCGCTTTCAAATATGGAATACCCGTCGAATACGCGTCCGATAGTATATAATACGTAGGGTTGCGGTGCCTTCGTTCTGCCCGAAAATAGCAGGTATATGTGCCTGGGTAATAAATAGGCAAAAAACGCGTGTTTTTTTCGATATCTTTCAATATAATCCGGAACGGCAAGTACCTAGGCGTTCTGCTTTGGTCCAAAAAATCGCGCGAACCAGGGAACACGCTGGAGGCCCCTAGAACCGAATCGGAACGGTAGTTCGCTCGCAAATTAAGAATTTTAGGTCGAAAAATAAGGAATTTAACGAATTTTACACATTTTTGCGAATATCTCGAGAACGGTTGAGAAATCGCACTCCGGTTTGCGTATCGATTCCCCGATAAAATGCGCTTCTGATGAACTATACGAAAAGGCTCTAGCGGGCGATTTCAATCTCAAAACTTTAACCTCAAATATCTCGGAAACGGTGAGATATCGGATCGCGCTTTTCACCATTCGATTCGTCGTCAAAATGCGCGTCTGATGAACATATTAGAAGGCTCTAGCGTCGTTTTAATTTTTAAAAAACTTGACCTCAATATCTCGAAAACGGGTAGAGATAACAAGCGCGCTCCTACGCCATTCGATTCCCCGTCGGAAGGCGCTTCTAGACGTCAACTTGCGTCGTTTCAAGTTTAAAACTTTGAACGCCCATATCTCGAAGAACGGTAATAGCTAGAGGGACGCGCGCGCGCCGTTCGATCCGCTCGAGGAGACGCCATCTTTGACTATAATATGTTGGGGCTATCCTCGACGTTACAGCTATTTTTCAGCGATTTTGCTTAAATTTCCATCAAATTCGTTTTTTGCCCATATTCCGAACGGAAGACCGCTAGCGCCACGGCGCTTTCAATATGGAATCCCGTCGAATACGCGTCCGACAGTAAAAATACTTTAGGGTTGCGGTGCCTTCGTTCTGCCGAAATACAGGTATATGTCCTGGGTAATAAATAGGCACAGAAACGCGGTGTTTTTTTCGTCTTTTTCAACATAACCCGGAACGCAGTAGCTAGGCGTTCTGTTGGTCAAAAGAATCCGGCGCGACCGCGGCGAACACCTGGACGCCGCTAGAACCGAATCGGAACGGTAGTTTCGCTCGCAAATTAGAATTTAAGGTCGAAAATAAGGAATTTTACAATTTTTACACATTTTTGCGATATCTCGAGAACGGTTAGAGATTCGACTTCCGGTTTTCTGCGTTCGATTCCCCGATAAAATGCGCTATGATGGACACATATCGAAAAGCTCATAGCGGCGATTTTCACTTCAAACTTTAACCTCAAATATTCGGAACGGTTAGAGATATCGGATCGCGCTTTCACACCATCATTCGCCGTCAAAAATGCGCGTCTGATGGATCATTTAGAAGGCTCCAGCGTCGTTTAAATTTTCAAAAACTTTGACCTCAAATATCTCGGAAACGGGTAGAGATATCGAAGCGCGCTCCTCGCATTGCGATTCCCCGTCGGAAGGCGCTTCTAGAGGTCACCTGCCGGTCGTTTCAAAGTTTCAAACTTTGAACGCCCATATCTCGAGAACGGTAATAGCTAGGAGACGCGCGCGGCGCCGTTCGAATTCGCTCGAGGCAGACGCTTCTTTTGACCTATAATATGTTGGGGCTATCTCGACGTTTACCGCTATTTTTCAGCGTTTTTGCTTAAATTTTCCATCAAATTCGGTTTTTTGCCCATATCTCCGGAACGAGACCCGCTAGCGCCGCGCGCTTTCAAATATGGAATCCTCGTCGAAATACGCGTCCACAAGTATATATACTTTAGGTTGCGGTGCTTCGTTCTGCCCGAATAGCAGGTAATGTGCCTGGGTAATAAATAGGCCCAAGAACACGCGTGTTTTTTCGTCTTTCAAACATAAACCTCGGAACGGCATACTAGGGCGTCTGCTTGGTCTCAAAAGATCCGGCGCGACCCACAGGCGAACACGCTGGACGCCGCTAGAACCGAATCGGAACGGTAGTTCGCTCGCAATTAAGAATTTTAGGTCGAAAAATAAGACATTTAACGAATTTTTACACATTTTGCGATATCTCGAGAACGGTTAGAGATATCGACTCCCGGTTCTCTGCGTTCGATTCCCCGATAAATGGCTTCTGATGGACTATAACGAAAAGGCTCTAGGGGGATTTCATTCAAAAACTTTAACCTCAATATCTCGGAAAACGTTAGAGATATCGAATCGCGCTTTTCACCATTCGATTCGCGTCAAAATGCGCGTCTGATGGATCATATTAGAAGCTCTAGGTCGTTTTAATTTCTTCAACTTTGACCTCAAATATCTCGAAACGGGTAGAGATATCGAAAGCGCGCTCCTCGGCATTATCCAGTCCCGTCGGAAGGCGCTCTAGAGGTCAACTTGCGGTCGTTTTAAAGTTTCAAACTTTGAACGCCCATATCTCGAGAACGGTAATAGCTAGAGGGACGCGCGCGGCGCCGTTCGATTCCGCTCGAGGAGAGCTTCTTTTGACCTATAATATGTTGGGGCTAATCTCGACGTTTAGGCTATTTTTCAGCGATTTTTTGCTTAAAATTTTCCATCAAAATTCCGGTTTTTTGCCCATATCTCCGGAACGGAGACCGCTAGCGCCACGGCGCTTTCAAAATGGAGTCCTCGTCGAAATACGCGGTCCGACAGTAATAATACGTTAGGGTTGCGGTGCCTTCGTTCTGCCCGAAATAGCAGGTATATTGTGCCTGGGTAATAAATAGGCCAAAAAAGCGTTTTTTTTCGTCTTTTCAATATAACTCCGGAACGGCAGTAAGTAGGGCGTTCTGCTTGGTCGCAAAAGATCCGGCGCGACCAGGGGAACACGCTGGAGGCCGCTAGAACCGAATCGGAACGGTAGATCGCTCGCAATTAAGAAAATTTTAAGGTCGAAAAATAAGAATTTGAATATTTTACACATTTTGCGAATTATCGAGAACGGTTAGAAGATTGACTTCCGGTTTTCTGCGTTCGATTACCGATAAATGCGCTTCTGATGGACTATACGAAAAGCTCTGGAGCGGCGATTTTCATCTTCAAAACTTTAACCTCAATACTCGGAAACGGTTAGAGATATCGGATCGGCTTTTCACCATCCGATTCGCCGTCAAATGCGCGTCGATGGATAGATTAGAAGCTCTAGCGTCGTTTTAAATTTTCAAAACTTTGACCTCAAATATCTCGGAAACGGGTAGAGATATCGAAGCGCGCTCCTCGGCATTCGATTCCCCGTCGGAGGCGCTTCTAGAGCTCACCTTGCGGTCGTTTTAAGTTCAAACATTGAACGCCATATCTCGAGAACGGTAATAGCTATGAGGACGCGCGCGGACGCCGTTCGATTCCGCTCGAGGAGGCGCTTCTTTTGACCTATAATATGTTGGGGCTATCTCGACGTATACGCCTAATTTTTCAGCGATTTTTGCTTAATTTTCCATCAAATACCGGTTTTATTGCCATAAGCTCCGGAACGGAGACCGCTAGCGCCACGCGCTTTCAATATGGAATCCTCGTCGAATACGCGTCCGACAGTGTATAATACTTTAGGGTTGCGGTGCCTTCGTTCTGCCGAAATAGCAGGTATATGTGCCTGGGTAAAAATAGGCCAAGAACGCGTGTTTTTTTCGTCTTTTCAACAATAACTCGGAACGGCAGTAGCCTAGGGGCTTCTGCTTGGTCTCAAAGATCCGGCGCGACCAGGCGAAACACGCTGGACGCCGCTAGAAACCGAATGGAACGGTAGTTCTGCGCAAATTAAGATTTTAGGTCGAAAAATAGGAATTTTAACGATTTTTACACATTTTGCGAATATCTCGAGAACGTTAGAGATATCGACTTCCGGTTTCTGCGTTCGATTCCCCATAAAATGCGCTTCTGATGGACTATCGAAAAGGCTCTAGGGGCGATTTTCATCTTCAAAAACTTAACCTCAAATATCTCGAAACGGTTAGAGATATCGGATCCGCTTTTCACCAATTCGATTCGCCGTAAAATGCGCGTCTGATGGATCATATAGAGGCTTCTAGCGTCGTTTTAATTTTCAAAACTTGACCTCAAATATCTCGAAACGGTAAGCATATCGAAGCGCGCGCACTCGGCATTCGATTCCCCGTCGGAAGGCGCTTCTAGAGGCCACCGTTACCGGTCGTTTTCAAGTTTCAAAACTTGAACGCCCAATATCTCGAGACGGTAATAGCTAGAGGGACGCGCGCGCGCCGTTCGATCGCTCGAGGAGACGCTTCTTTGACCTATAATATATGTGGGCCTATATCGACGTTTACGCTATTTTTCAGCGATTTTGCTTAAATTTCCAATCAAAATTCACTGGTTTTTTGCCCATATCTCCGGAACGGAGACCGCTAGAAGCACGGCGCTTTCAAATATGGAATCCTCGTCGAAATCGCGTCCGCACAGTGTATAAATCTTTAGAGGTTCGGTGCCTTCGTTCTGCCCGAAATAGCAGGTATATGTGCCTGGGTAATAAATAGGCCCAAAAACGCGTGTTTTTTCGTCTTTTCAACATAACTCTCGGAACGGCAGTAGTAGAGCGTTCTGCGTGGTCTCAAAGATCCGGCGCGAAACAGGCGAACACGCGGACGCCGCTAGACGAATCGAAACGGTAGTTCGCTCGCAAATTAAGAATTTTAGGTCGAAAAATAAGGAATTTTAACGATTTTTACACATTTTTGCGAATATCTCGAGAACGGTTAGAGATATCGACTTCCGGTTTCTTGCGTTCCGATTCCCCGATAAAAATGCGCTTCTGATGGACTATACGAAAAGCCTCTAGGGGCGATTTTTCATCTTCAAAACTTTAACCTCAAATATCTCGAAACGGTTAGAGATATCGGATCGCGCTTTTCACCATTCGATTCGCGTAAAATGCGCGTCTGATGGATCATATTAATAAGCTCTAGCGTCCGTTTTAATTTTTCAAAAACTTTGACCTCAAATAGCTCGGAACGGGTAAGATATCGAAGCGCGCTCCTCGGCATTCGATTCCCGTCGGAAGGCGCTTCTAAAGGTCACCTTGCGGTCGTTTTCAAGTTTCAAACTTTGAACGCCCATATCTCGAGAACGGTAAATAGCTAGAGGGACGCGCGCGGCGCCGTTCGATTCCGCTCGAGGGAGACGCTTCTTTTTGACCTAATAATGTTGGGGCTATCTCGACGTTCGCTATTTTTCAGCGATTTTGCTTAAATTTCCATCAAAATCCCGGTTTTTCTGCCATAATCTCGGAACGGAGCCGCTAGCGCAACGCGCTTCAAATAGGAATCCTCGTCGAAATACGCGCTCCGAAGTATATACAACGTTAGCGGTGCGGTGCCCTCGTTCTGCCCGAAATAGCAGGTATATGGTGACATGGGTAATAATACGCACACAAACCGCGTGTTTTTTTCGTCTTTTCAATATATACCGGAACGGCAGTAGCTAGGGTCTGCTGGTCTCAAAAGATCCGGACGCGACCAAGGGAACCGCTGCGAGGCCGCTAGAACCGAATCGGAACGGTAGTTCGCTCGCAAATTAAGAATTTAGTCGAAAAAGAAGGAATTTTAACCAGTTTTAACACATTTTTGCGAATATCTCAGAGAACGGTTAGAGATATGACTTCCGTTTTCTGCGTTCGATTCCCCCGATAAATCGGCTTCTGATGGACTATACGAAAAGGCTCTAGCGAGATTCTCATCTTCAAAACTTAACCTCAAAATATCTCCGGAACGGTTAGAGATATCGGATCGCGCTTTTCAACCATTCGATTCGTCGTCAAAGATGCGCGTCTGATGGATCATATTAGAGGCTCTAGCGGTCGTTTTAAATTTTCAAACTTTTGACCTCAAATATCTCAGAAACGGGTAGAGATATCGAAGCGCGCTCCTCGCCATTCGATTCCCCGTCGGAAGGCGCTTCTAGAAGTCAACTTCGCGGTCGTTTTCAAGTTTCAACTTTGAACCCCATATCTCGAAGAACGGTAATAGCTAGAGGGACGCGGCCGCGGCCGTTCGATTCCGCTCGAGGAGACACTTCTTTTGACCTATAATATGTTGGGGCTCATCTCGACGTTTACGCTATTTTTTCAGCGATTTTTGCTTAAATTCCATCAAAATTCCGGTTTTTTGCCCCAATATCTCCGAACGGAGACCGCTAGCGCCACGCGCTTTCAAATAATGGAATCCTCGTCGAAATACCGTCCGACAGTATTATACTTTAGGGTTGCGGTCCTTCGTTCTGCCCGAATAGCAGGTATAATGTGCCTGGGGAATAAATAGGCCCAAGAAACGCGTGTTTTTTTCGTCTTTTCAACATAACTCCGAAACGGCAGTAGCTAGGCGTTATGTTTGGTCTCAACAACCGATCACGGGAACCGGCCGCGAACACGCTGGACGCCGACTAGAACCGAATCGAAACGGTTGTTCGCTGCCAATTAATTTTAGGCGAAAAATAAGAATTTAACATTTACAATTTTGCGAATATCTCGAGAACTTAGAATATGATCCCTTTTCGCGTTCGAATTCCCCCATAAAATCCATTCTGATGGACATATACGAAACGGCTCTAGCGGCGATTCATCTTCAAACTTTAACTCAAATCTCGGAACGGTTTAAGAATAATCGGATCGCGATTTTTACATTCGATTCGCGTCAAAATGCGCGTTGATGGATTATAGAGGCTCAGCGTCGTTTTAATTTTCAACTTGACCTATATCTCGGAAAGGTAGAGAAATATCGAAGCGCGCTCCCGACCATTCGATTCCCTTCGAAGCGCTTCTCGAGTCACTTGCGTCTTTCAAGTTTTCAACTTTGAACGCCAACTCGAGAACGGTATAGCTGAGGACGCGCCGCGCGTTCGATCGCTCGAGAGCCGCTCTTTTTGACTTACATAATTTGGCTATCTCGAGTTACGCTATTTTATCACGATTTTTGCTTAAATTTCATCCAAAATTCGGTTTTGGCCTATATCTCCGGACGGACCGCTAGCGACGGCGCTTTAAATATTGAATACTCGTCGAATTACGCGTCCGACAGTATATACTACTTTGGGTGCGTCCTTCTTCTGCCACAAATAGCAGGAGACAATTGCTGAGTAATAATAGGCCCAAGAAACGCGTTTTTTTTTAGTCTTTTCAACATAAATTCTCCGGACACGGCAGTACTGTCGTATGCTTGTCTCAAAAATCCGGCCGCACAGCAGCGAAACCGCTGAGACCGCTAGAACCGAATCGGAACGTGTTCACCTCGCAAATTAAGAATTTTAGTGTTCCGAAAAAATAAGAATTTACGATTTTTACAATTTTGCGAATATTCAGAACGTTGAATATCGATTTCAGTTATTCTGGTCTATCCCCGATAAATGCGCATTCTGATGACTATACGAAAGCTCTAGGCATTTTCAATTCAAAACTTTAACCTCAAATATCTCAGGAAACGGTTGAATATCGATCGCGCTTTTCACCTTCGATTCGACGTCAAATGAGTTGTGGATTCATCATTAGAGAAGCTCTAGCCGTCGTTTTATATTTTCAACTTTGACCTCAAATATATCGGAAACGGGTAGAAGTATTCGAAGCGCGCTCCTCGCCATTCGATTCCCCGTCGAGGGCTTCAACAGTCACCCTTGCGCGTTTTCAAGTTCAACTTTAAGCCATATCTCGATAACACAGCTAGAGAGGACGGCGCGGCGCCGTTCATTCGCCGAGAACGATTCTTTATGACCATATAATATGTTGGGAGATATCTCGACGTACTTAGGCTATTTTTTCACATTTTGCATTTAAATTTTCATCATAAAATTCGTTTTTTGCCTATCTCCGGAAGGAGACGCTTGCACGTCGCTTGATCAATATGAATCTCGTCGAAATACGCGTCCCAAGTTAATAATACGTTAGGGTTGCGTCTTGTTCTGCCCGAAATGGTCATAATTGCTCTGAATAAATGGCCCAACGAACGCGGTTTTTTTGTCTTTAAATACTAACTCCGGAACACGGCCAGTAGATAGGGCGTTCTTGCTTGGTCTCGAAAGTCGACGCGACCAGGGGAACACGCTGGAGCAGCTAGAACGAATCCGGACGTAGTTCGCTCCAATTAAGAAATTTTTAGGTGAAATAAGATTTTAACGATTTTTACAAATTTTTGCAATATCTGTACGGTTAGAGATAATCAGTCCGTTTCTGCGTCGATTACCGATAAATCGTTCTGACTGATATACGAAAAGGCTCTAGCGGCGATTTTCATCTTCAAAACTTTAACCTCAAATACTCGCGAAAACGTTAGTATATCGGATCGTGCTTTTTTTCATTCATTCGCCGCAATGGGTCGATGCTATCTTTAGAGCTCTAGGGTCGTTTTTTTTTCCAAATTTGACCTAAATATTCGGAAACGTTAAGATATCGACGGGCTTCTCGGTTCGATTCCCCGGAAGCGCTTGAGGTTCCCTTCGCGGTCGTTTTTAAGTTTCAATTTGAAGCCCATTCTCGAAACGTAATGCTAGAGGACGCGCGCGCGCGTTCGATTCCGGAACTCGAACGGTTTTTTAGTGTAAATGTTGGGGTTATCTCGAGGTTAGGGTATTTTTTAGCGATTTTTGCTAAATTTTCATCAAATTCGTTTTTTGCCTATTTCCGAACGACCGATAGCGCCGGCGCTTTCAAAATGAATCCTCGTCGAAATACGCGTCGCAGTTATAATATTTAGGTTTTCCGTGTTTGTCTGCCTCGGATGCATCTTATGTCCCTGGTAATAAATAGGCCAAGAAACGCGTGTTTTTTCGTTTTTTAACATAACTCGGACGGCAGTAGGCCGGGGTTCTGCTTGTCTCAAATATCATTTGCGGCGCGACCAATCGCGACGCCGCGCTAGACCAGAATCGGAGCGGTATTTGCTCCAAAGTTACGATTTATGGGTCGAAATAAGAAATTACCTGTTTTTCACATTTTGCGAATGTCGTCGAACGTTAAGATATCAGTTCGGTTTTTGCGTTCGCATTCCCGTTGCAATGCTTCTGATGGCTATACTAGAAGGCTCTAGGTCGATTTTCCTTATCAAACTTTTACCTCAAAATCTCTGAAACGGTTAGAGATCGGACGTGCTTTTTTCCTTGATCTCCGTTTCGGATGCGCGTCTAATGGTCATCTTAGAAGGCTCTAGGGTCGTTTTTTTTTTCGAAATTTGACTCAATATTCGGAAACGTTAGAATATCGGATCCGCTTTTGTAATTCGTTTCCTCGTCGGAACGCTTCTAAGCGCGGTCGCCTTGCGTCGTTTTAAGTTCAAACTTTGCGCCATATTCGAAACGTAATGCTTGGAGACGCGCGCGGGCCGTTCGTCCTCGAGGAGACGCTTTTTGGTGTAATATGTTGGGGTATCTCGAGGTTTAGCTATTTTTTCCGATTTTGCTTAAATTTCATCAAATCCGTTTTTTTGCAATCCGGAAGGTTACCGCTAGCGCGTCGCGCTTTTCAATCTGGAATCTCGTCGAAATACGCGTCGACAGTGGTATAATACTTAGTTTTCAGTTCTTTCGTTCTGCCGCTATCTTAATGTGCAGAGTATAATAGGCAAGAACGCGTGTTTTTTTCGTTTTTTAAATAATCCGGACGCAGTAGCTAGGGGTTCTTTTTGGTCTCAAATATTCGATCGACCAGCGAACCTGGAGCGCGCTAGAAGATCGAGCGTGTTTGCTCGCAAATAAATTTAGTGGTTGAAATAAGGCATTTAACGATTTTCACCATTTTTGCGATATCTCGGAAACGTTAGAGATATCGAGTTCGGTTTTCTGCGTCGATTCCCCGTTGCAATCGCTTCTGAATGGCTATACTAAACGCTCTAGGTCGAATTTTCTCTCAGACTTACCTCAAATATCTCGGAAACGGTAGAGATATCGGATCGTGCTTTTTTTCATTCATTCCGCCTTCAATGCGCGTTGACTGATCCTATTAAGGCTCTAGGGATCGTTTTTTTTTTCCGAATTTTGACTCAATATCTCGGAACGTTTAGAGATATCGATGCGCGCTTCTCGGTTGATTCCCTTCGGAAGGCGCTTCTAGATGTTCCCCTACGGTACGTATTTAAGTTTCAAACTTTGAACGCCCATATCTCGAGAAGTAATGATAGGAGGCGCGCGCGGGCGTTGATTCCGCGCGAGGAGACGCTTCTTTGAGTGTAAATGTTGGGTTATTCAGTTTTACGCTATTTTTTAGCGATTTTTGCTTAACTTTTCGATCAACAATTCCGTTTTTTGCCGATATTCCGAACGGAAGACTCTTAGCGCCACGCGCTTTCAAATATGGCATCACTGTCAATACGCGTCGACGTATATTAATACGTCTAGGTATGCGGTTGTCCTTGGTCTCCCGAAATAGCAGGTATATGCCTGCTTACTACAATACCCAGAAGCGTGATTTTATATCGTGTTTTCAATCATAACTCGACGACGTACTGGGCGTTCTCTGGTCTCAAACAGATCCGGCAGCTACCACGGAACACGCTGAAGAGCCGCTAGAACCGAATCCGCACGGTAAGTCGCTCGCAATTAGCAATTTACTATGTCGAAAAATTAAGGAATTTTAACGATTTTATACACTTTTGCGCAATATCATCAAGAGACAGGTTAGAGATATCGACTCGTTTTAACGCGTTCGATTCCGACTAAAAATGCGTTCTGATGGACTATACGAAAGCTTAGCGCATTTTCATCTCTCAAACTTAACTAATATTCGACGAAGTTAGAAATATCGATCGCGCTATTTCACACATCGATATCTCGTTCACAAAATGCGCGTTGATCCATATTGAAGCTCCAATCGTCGCTTTTTTAATTTTTCAAAAACTTTAGACCTAAATATCTCGGAAACGGGTAGAGATATGCGCAAAGCGCGCCTCCTCGCCATCGAATTTCCGCGTAACGCTTTAAGGTCACCTTGCGTCGTTTTCAAGTTTCACTATTGACCAGTATTCGAGAACATAATAGCTAGAGGACGCGCCGCGCACGTTCGATTACGTCGAGAGACGCTTCTTTCGACCATATACAATATGTTGGGTATCCTCGACGTACGCTATTTTTCAGCGAATTTTGCTTAATTTTCCAATCAAAATTCCAGGTTTTTGCCCATCTCACGAACGGGACCTAGCGACACGCCTTTCAAATATGAATCCTCGTCGAAATTAACGCGTCCAACAAGCTATTATATACTTTAGGGTTGCGTACTTCGATCTGCCGGACCATAGCGTATATGTCCTGAGTTATAAAGGCAAAAACGCGTGTTTTATTTTCTTTTTCAACATAATCTCGAAACGCAGTAGTAGGCCTTCTGTTTGGTCTCAAAAGATCGGCGCGAACAGCGAAACACGCTGGACCCGCTAGAACCAAAATACGGAACGTAGTTCGTCGCAAAATTAAGAATTTAGTCGAAAAAAGAATTTATACATTTTCTAACACATTTTTGCGAATATCTCGAGAAAGTAGAAGATATCGACTTCCGGTTTTCGCGTTCCATCCCCGATATAAAGCGGCTTGAACTGATATACAAAAGTCTAGCGCATTCATCTTACAAACTTTAACCTCAATTTCGAACCGGTTTTACAATATCGGATCCGCTTATAATTTCACCATTCAGATTCGCACGTCAAAATGCGCGATCTGATGAATCATATAGAAGGCTCAGCTCGTTTAATATTCTCAAACTTTGACCTCAACTATCTCGGAAACGGATAAATATCAGAGCGCTCCTCCACATTCGAATCTCCCGTCGGAAGCTTCTAGATCACTAGCGGTCGTTTCAAGTTTCAAACTTTGGACAGCCATATCTCGAGAACTAATAGTTGAGGAACCGGCGATGGCCCGCTTCGAATTGCCTCAGAGACGCTTCTTTTGACCTATAATTGGGGCTATATCTCGAGTTTACCTATTATTTTCAGCGATGTAGCTTAAATTTTCAATAAAATTCGTTTTTGTGCCATATTCTCCGGAACGAGAGAACCGCTCGCACGCGTTTTCAATATGGATCTCGTCGAAATACGGTCCGAAACTAATTAAATAACTTTAGGGATTGCTGCTTCAGTCTGCCCGAAAGCAGTATATGTGCCTGGTAATAATGCCAAGAACGCAGTGTTCATTTTACGTCTTTTCAACATAATCCGGACGGCAGTAGCATGTAGAGCGTTCTGCTTACGTCTCAACGATCCGGCGCACCACAAGCGAACACGCTGGACGCCGCATAGACCGATCGGAACGTAAGTATCGCTCGCCAATAAGAATTTTAGTCGAAAATAAGGAATTTTAACGATTTTACAATTTTTGCGAATACTCGAGAAACGTTAGAGAATATCGACTTCCGGTGTCGCCGTTCGATTCCCCGTAAAATGCGTTTCTGATGACTAATACGAAAAGAGCATCTAGGGCATTTTCATCTTCAAAACTTTAACCTCAACGAATCTCGGAACGGAGAGTAGCGGATGCCGCTTTTCACCATTCGATTACGCGTCAAAATAGCCGTTGATGGTATATTAGAGCTTCAGCAATCTTTAATTTTCAAACTTTACACAAAATATCTCGAAACGAGTAGAGATATCGAAGCGCGTTCTCGCATTCGCAATTACCCGTCGTCGTAGCGACCCGCTTCTAGAGGTCACCTTGCGTCGTTGTCAAGTTTAAACTTTTGAGCAATTCGAAACAAGGTAATAGCATAGAGACGGCGCGGCGCCGATCGATCCGTCGAGGGCTTCTTATGACACTATAATATGTTGGGAGGTATCTCACGTTGATAGGCTTTTTCAGCATTATTTGTGAATTTCCATCAAAATTCGGTTTTTTGCCCATATCCATCTCAAGAACGGAGACCTAGCGCCACGCGCTTTCAAAATATGAATCCTCGTCGAAATACGCGTCCGACATTAATTACTTAGAAAAAATCGGCGCCTTGTTCGGCCCGAAAAGCGGGATATGTGCCTGGGGAATAAATAGGCCAAGAAACGCGTGTTTTTTTCGTCTCTTCAATATAAATCGGAACGGCAGATAGTAGGGCGTTCTGCTTGGTTGAAAATCCGGCGCGCAGCGGACACGCTGAGAGCAGCAATGAACCGAATCGGAACGATAGTCGCTCGCAATTAAAGAATTTTAGTCGAAAAAAAGAATTACGATTTACACATTTTTGCAATATTCAGACGGTTGAGGATATACGACTCCGGTTTTCTGGTTCGATTCCCGGAATAAATGCGCTTCTGATGACTATACGGAAAAGGCTCTGCAGCTTCATCTCAAACTTTACATCAAATATATCAGGAAACGTTATAGAATATCGGGATCGCGCTTTTCACCATTCGATTCGCCGTCAATGCCGTCTGATGGATATTTGAGGCCTAGCGTCGTTTTATTTTTCAAACCTATGACCTCAAATATCTCGAAACGGTAGAATAATCGAATCCGCTTCCTCAGGCATTCGATTCCCGTGGAAGGCTTTAGAGTACCTTGCAGGTCGTTTCAGTATTCAACTATTGAACGCCATATCTCGAGAACAGGTAATAGCTAGAGACGCGCCGGCGACGTTCCCATTACCGCTCGAGAGACGTTCTTTTGACGATAAGAATGTTGGGCTATCTCGACTTTTACATATTTTCAGCGATTTTGACTTAATTTTATAAATTCGTTTTTTGCCCTATCTCCGGAACGCGGACCGCTAGCGCCACGGCGCTATCAAATATGGAATCCTCTTTCGAATACCTCGACTGATATAGATATTTCGGGATCGTGCCTTCGTTCTGCAACGCAGGTAATGTGCCTGGTAATTAAATAGGCCAAGACACGCGTGTTTTTTCGTCTTTTCAAACTCGGACGGCAGATAGCATGGTCTGCTTTTTGTTCAAAGATCCGCCAGCGAGCAGCGACACGCTGAGCCCGCTAGACCGAATTCGACGATAGTTCGCTCGCAAAATTAAGAATTTTAGGTCGAAAAATAAGAATTTTTAAACGATTTTTAACATTTTTGCGGTATCTCGGAGACGGTTAGGATATCGATCCGGTTATTCGCGTTCGATTCCACCGATAAAATGCGTTGATGGACGTACGAAAGGCTCTAGGGCGATTTTGTCATCTTTCAAACTTAAACCTAATATCTCGGGAACGGTCTAAGTATCGGATCGGATTTTCACATTCGATTCCCGTCAAATGCGGTTCTCGATGAGATCATATTAGAAGGCTCAGCGTGTTTCATTTTCAAACTTTGCTCAAATATCTCGGAAACGTTAGGATATCGAAGCGCGCTATCGGCTTCATTCCCGTCGGAAGCGCTTCTAGATTATTAGCGTCGTTTCAAGTTTCACTTTGACGCCATATCGAGCCAGGTAATAGCTGAGGAAGCGCGCGGCGCCGTCGATTCGCTTCGAGAGCCGCTTCTTTTGACTATATTTGGCTTCGACGTTTACGCGATTTTTCAGCGATTTTGCTTAAATTTCCTCAATTCCGTTTTTTGCACTATCTCCGCGGACGCTAGGCACGGCGCTTTCAAATATGGAATCCTTCTCGATACGCGTGACAGTGATATAATACTTTGGTTGCGGGTGCTTCGTTTCGCCGAAATGAGTATGTCTGGTTAATAAAATGACGCCGCGTGTTTTTGGCTTTTAAATACTCGGACGCAGTAGCGAGGCGTTTGCTATGTTCAAAAATCCGGCCGACGGGCGAACCGTAGACGCGTAGACGAATCGACGTAGTTCGTCGCAATTAAAGCATTAATATGTCAAATAGGATTTTAACGATTTAGTTACACATGTTTGGAATATCTCGAGAACGGTTAGAGAATACGACTTCCGGTTTTCTCGGTCGATTCCACGAAAATGCTTATGTGACTATTACGAAAGGCTTAGGGCCCGATTTTATTCTTCAACTTTACCTTAAATCTCGAAAGGTTAGAGATAATCGGATCCGTTTCCATTCATCGCCGTCAAATTGCGGTCTGTGGATATTATTAGAAGGCTCTAGGTCGTTATAATTTTTCAAACTTTGACCTCACATATCTCTGACGGAGAAATATCGAAGCCGCTTGGCATTCGATTCCTGAGCGCTTTAGAGGTCCTTGCGTCGTTTTCAATTTTCAATTTAACGCCCATATCTCGAGAACGGTAATAGCTAGAGCAACGGGCGCGGCGCCGTTCGATTCCGCTCGAGGGAGACGCTTCTTTTGACCTATAATATGTTGGGCCTATCCTCGACGTTTTAAGGCTAAATTTTGCAGCCGCTTATTGATTAAATTTTCCTCAAATGCCGTTTTTTGACATATTACGGAACCGGAGAACGGTAGCGCCACGGCTGCTTTCAAATATGGTCCTCTGATACGCGTCGAGAAGTATTATAGTTCGGGTGTGCCCGTCTTAGTTGCCCCGAATAGCAGGTTATGTGCTGGGATGTAATAATAGGCCAAACCGTGTTTTTTCCGTCTCTTCAACATAACTCCGGAACGGCAGTACCTAGGGGGTTCTGCTTGGTCTCAAAAGATCCGGCGCGACCAGGGAAGAACGCTGGACGCAGCTAGAACCAATCGGAACGTAGTTCGTCGCAAATTAGATTTTGGTTCGAAAAAAAAAGACTTTAACGATTTTTACACATTTTTCATATTCGAGAACGGTTAGAGATATTCGATTCCGGTTGTCTGCGTTGATTCCCGATACAATGCGCTTATGAGACTTACGAAAGCATCTAAGCGGCGATTTTCATCTTCAAATTTAACTAAAGATATCTCCTGAACGGTTGAAGTATCACGTATCGCCGACTTTTCCATTCCGATTCCCGTCAAATCGACTTGAATGGTATATTGGGCATTAGCGTCGTTCTAATTTTTCAAAACTTTGCCTCATATTCTCGCAAAGGTGAGGATCGAAGCGCCTCCTCGCATCTATTCCCGGGAGGGTTCTAGGGTCCCTTGCGGTGTTTTCAAGTTCAAACTTTGACGACTACTCTGAACGTAATATAGACGCGCGCGACCGTTCGATTCGCTCGGAGACGCTTCTTTGCCTAAATATGTTGGCATCTCGAGTTTCCGCATTTTTCACTGTTTTTGTAATTTCCCATCATTCGGTTTTGGCCAGATTCCCGGAGGAGACGTAGCGCACGGCTGCTTTAAATAGGAATCTCGTCAACATCGCGTCGACAGTAATATCTTTAGGTTGCGTGCCTCGTTTGCCCAATAGATAATGGCTGCGTTAATGCCCCAGAAAACGTGTGTTTTTTATCGTTTTTCAATAACTCCGGAACGGCAGTACCTAGGGGGTTCTGCTTGGTCTCAAAAGATCCGGCGCGACCAGGGAAGAACGCTGGACGCAGCTAGAACCAATCGGAACGATAGTTCGCTCGCAAATTTAAGATTAGGGCGAAAATAAGGATTTTAAGATTCTTACCTTTTTGCGAAGTATCTCGAGAACGTTTGAGTATCGACTTCCGGTTTTCTGCGTTCGATCCGATTAATAGTACTGATGCCTATACGAAAAGTTGCGATTCATCTTCAAACTTTAACTAATATCTCGACGTTAAGATATGGATCCGCTTTTCACCATCCGATTCGCCGTCAAATGCGTTCTGTGGATAATAGAGCTCTGCTCGTTTAATGTTTCAAAACTTGACTCAAATTCGACTGATAGAATATGAAGGCGTCTCGCTCCGATTCCCGTCGTAAGGCGCTTCTAAGTTCACCTGGTCGTTTTCAGTTTTAACTATTTGAACGACCAACTCGAAACAGTAATAGTAGAGGGACGCGCGCCGCGCCGTCGATTCGCTCAGGAGAGTGCTTTTACCTTTAATTTTGGGCTAATCCGACGTTACTATTTTTTCAGCATTTTTGTTAATTTTCATCAAAATTCCGTTTTTGCATATCTCCGACGAGACGCTTAGCCACGGCCTTTCAATAGGAATCTCGTCGAATACGCGTCTCCGACGTAATATAAGACGGGGAATTGCGGGCCTTCGTTTGCCGAAATCGAGCTATATGTCTGGTAATATAGGCCCAAGAACGGGATTTTTCGTCCTTTCAACATCAACTCCGGTACGCAGTATTAGGCGTTCTCTGTCTCAAATACACAGGCACGGACAAGGCGAACACGCTGGACCCGCTAGAACGTCTGAAACAGGTTCGTTCAGCTCGCAAATTAGCATTTTAAGTCGAAAAATAAGCAATTTTAACGATTTCCTTACACATTTTTCGAATAATCTCCGGAGAACGTTTAGAATATCGACTTCCGAGTTTTCTGCGTTCATTCCCGATAAATGCGCTTTGGACTTAACAAAAAGTCTGCAGCGGCATTTCATCTTCCAAAACTTTACTCAGATATCTCGAAAACAGCTTAGAACTATCGGCTCGCGCTTTCACATTCGATTCGCCGTCAAACATCCGCGTCTGAGGACATATCCAGAAGCATCTAGCGTCGTTATTAATTTTCAACTATTGCACTCAAATACTCTGAACGCGTTAGAGATATCGAAAGCGCGCTCACTTCGCATTCTATTCACTCGAAGGCGCTTCTCAAGTCACTGCGTCGTTCAATTTCAAACTATTTGAACCAATACTCGAGACAAGGAAAGCATAGAGGACGCGCGCGCGCCAGTTTCAATTCCGCAGGAGACGTGTTCTTTTGACCTATAAATATGTTAAGACTATCTCTAACTTTAGTCTATTTCAGCCGATTTTTGCTAATTTTCCACAAATCCTTTATGCATATCTCCTGACCGAGACAGCTAGCCCACGCGCTTTCAGAATATAGAATCTCTCGAAATACGCGTCCGACAGTATATAATAAGTTAGGGTTTGCGGTGGCCTTGCGTCTGCCCGAAATAGAGTATATGTGCCTGGGTAATAAATAGCCAAGAAACGGTGTTTTTTCGTCTCTTCACAATAACTCCGCGAACCAGTAGCTGGCGTTACTGCTGGTCTCAAAAAGATCCCGCGAAGGGGAACACGCTGGAGCCGCCCTAACCGAATCGAACGAATAAGATGCGCTCGCAAATTTAAGAATTTTAGTGTCGAAAAATAAGGAAATTTAGTACGATTTTAACATTTTTGCGAAATATCTCGAGAACGTTAGAGATATCGACATTCGTTTTCTGCGTTCGATTCCCGATAAAATGCGCTTCTGATGGACTATACGAAAAGCTCTAGCGGCGA
>RXPK01004508.1:0-62487 GCA_004143645.1 Protaetia brevitarsis
GCTACAAATTCGAAATTTTAAATTTTATGAAGTCTTATAAAGGGAAACTTCTAACTAGCCACTTCCGTAGAAAACCCTGTATATTTCTTAAATATGATTTTCATATTTATAAAATTTACTTACAAACAAAACTGCACCTAAAAAACTGCCGCAGAAGTTAATCCGATTAAGTATATTTCAATAAATAAATCTGCAAGTGCAACCAAATACATGTAAAATCAATCTCATAAACTCCCTTTATTAGACTTCGCAGATAGAAAGGTTTAAATGGTTCAAACAAATTTCACACGGCCAAAATGCATTTTATCACTGCGAATGTACAACCGATGTTTCGCATACAGCCACAACTGCACATCCAACAAAGCTACTAATAATTAGCAGTTTTTTGGATATTTTTGAGGAAATACATCCTTCCTTGATATGTGTCGTTGTAACAAGCAAGACAATTCCACCAAGACGAGACATCCCGATTTTTTGATAGAATTTTCCGTTAGATTTAATATTTAATTACAAGAAAGGTTTTATTTTATCTAAAAGATTACTATTTAATTTGTAATATACCGAATATAAGGTATTTTCAGCTGGTTAACAATTTCATATTCCACTCTTCTATTTTCCAAATATTTCCTAAAAAGTTTATATTACATATCCCATTTATATTAACAAGCAAACACAAAGCGCAAAATACACTGATAATGATAAACAGTAAATAAATGCTTACGGTCAGAAATAGGGAACCCCACAACTTCCTCCCACGCGTCTATACTGGAATCTACTGATAATGTAATAAAGAGTAATTTAATAGAGTTAAGAATATTTTTCACTAGAAAAAATCGTATCTGTCTTCTTAAAAGAATCCTTTTAACTTCTATCAAAAAAAAAAACCTTAATTTTACCCCAATGGTGTAAAGGTAAAATTTATGCTAAATTAGTTTCATTTATTATTAGAAATAAACGATTACCATTATATCTTGTTCTTTTTTTTGCTTCATTTCTTCTATTCTCATCTGTTCTATTCTCCTTTTCGTTTCTAGCCATAATTTTGTTGGTCTTTCTGCCCAAATTTCTGTCAAGCTATTTCTAAAATCGACTCTACCTCTAATTTTTTCATTTTATATTTTATCTCTTCAAGGATCTCTTTAACCTTTTTCAATACGTTATTTAGCGTTCATATTTTTGTCTTTGCTTGTTTGAAGATTTGAATACTTTGTTCAAATGTTTTTATTAACACCATTAGCCTGGCGGAGGATGCTATTTGCTCAATACAACAACAATGTTACAATGTTGCAATACGAAGACTTGGTAGGAACAAAGGTTTTTACTACTAGGGTCAGAGAATCTAGGAGTAGATAGTTACGTAAACGAGCCGGTCTCAGAGATCTGTCTGGATAAATAGGATCACCATACATCAGAAAGTACAGTGAAATAAGGCTACGCGGCTATACCCTAGCCTTATTATAATCTAATCTGTTCCTGGCCCTGTTCTATGTCTTAATTGCTATTTGTTATAGACTTGTATAATCATGATGAGATCCCTTTAAAGCCAGCTATCCAATTATACAATACCTTGAAAATGTTGATGTCGACATTACGATCCCAATATTTTTATGATCATCTTTAACCCGGATCAGTAAAAGAAATGACAACTTATTCTCATCCGCCAAGTAGTTAAAAACTCCCAAGACTGACTGTTTCCTCCTTCGAGATCAGGTGAATACGTGATTGCGTCCAGCTGAAATTGATTCTACTTTTCTAATTTAACCCAACCAAATGGCGGTCTGTAAGTCCTCCAACATATGATTAGAAGTTTATAAACACTTTATTTAAAATATCCTGCGTCGTTGCCAGTTTCTACAGATATTGTGAAATTTTAATCTAGTTTACTACCAATCTAAATATTCATATTTTAGTCTTTGTAAAAATACACTTTATATTTAATACAGGTATTAGATTTAAATCCAGCAACCGAAGATAATTAAGCTATTATTTGACCGTAATTGATTGTATTAAGATGTTTAATGATATTGGCTTAAAACATTAACATACAATGTTACGATTCTTAGAAATAGAAAATTAACTTCGTCCTATATCTTCGGCATCTAAGTACCTGTCATTTAAAGTTAACTGTTCTGGAGAGAAAGAATCCACATTCACAATCAATGTATTGTCCAGACAGCCTTTTGTTATGAAGCGAGCATACTATGTAACACAGGAGATAGCCATCTTATCATTATTCCTATCATGTGATCTTTTGTTCTACCATCGTGGACAGCCATGACAATTAGCTCACAGTCGCAGACTACTTGCTACGACGTTCACGTAAGTTATGTAAGGACACAGGAACTGGCGCTGACGATGCTTCTATCATTGTTTCAATAAACACATGCTATTTATAATCATATTCTTCGGCGCTTTCTTGTTTTCTTTCAAAGCTATCGAATATACCTACTTACGCTTCATTCATATTAGAGACAATATAGACAAACGTAGATTCTATGTATATAAGCTTGATACTTAGCAGTCATGTATAAATACCACCACATACCTTAGTTATAATAATAGGAACTACATATAGTTAGTACACCACCGTCTACTAAAACTAATTTTTCTTTTTGTACTTATAATTACAAATAATTGCATTATTCTAGTTTACATTATGGAAAAAAATAAAAGATCATACATAATATGTTATAAATGAAGACGAAGCGACATCAGTAACTTTGTTCGAATAAGAAAGAAACGACAGATATAAAGTGACAATTTTTGTCTATATTAAGAGTTATTTCTGGATTATTTTAATTAAGATTGATTACAACTTATAATATAAACAAATTTATTATTAAAGAATATATACTTCGAAATACTTTACCACAAAACTTTACTGTACTATATCTACGGTTGGAGAATAAAGGTTCCGAACTTTAGCTACCAAGGGAGAAGGGTTACTAGTGATGGAACAGAACTAATATATTCTTTTTTTCCGCGCTCAAGCGTGTATCAATCGGGAACATTATACCCTATAGTGCGTTCCAGCAGCTATCATTGTCTACAGTAAAACTGAACCAAATAGAGTTGTATTATCAGTAGCATTAGAACTTTCGCTAGCGTGCCAGAGGAGTTGAAGGTTATTGAAAGAAATAAAATAAATGTAGTATTAATTAAAAAAAAAGTTAGCAAGTACTTTGTTATATGTTATACTTTGTGTACTCTACCAGTGAGTGGTCGTTTTCCATTTCCATGCACGTTCGGCATAATTATTTGCCTTTTTGCTATGAAAACGCAGTGATAAATAAATACACAGTACGACTGTAGTACTTTAACAACTGTAATCGAAAATTGATGGAACAAGCTAAGTGAGCGGAAACTGAATCGTGCCAATTTATTCCCACACTCGACGATACTAGATTTCTAGTCAAAAGTCGCACCTCTAATAGTGGCATAATTTTAAGTACTTGTTATTGTGTAAAGAGTATATACATATTGGGAACTATTCATTCGAGCAGTGTTATATTGAATATTTGACTGCCTGACCATTGTAGGTATACTAATGGGAATGTCTTCAACTGCCGCATTTCTTGTTTGTATTTCTTGATAATTGTATTGTGAGATACAATGAATAGCGTACGTGTTATCAATCACAATTGAAACATGCCATTTCTTAATTTTATTTTTGATTTAAAACCAAGAGAATGGTGTCGATCAGTTATTATTGCCAACAATATTCTTATAGTTCCGGTTTTATGTATGTATACACATATATACAGCTCTATCAAGTTTCTGAAAAATTTGTAGCAGTAGAAAAAGTAGAAAAGTACATAACTATAATACCAGACACGGTCACAAGATGCTGTTAGGTTAACCTAGGACTATGGTTATTTTAAAAGCTCTCCCATCAATATGGGGAAAAAATAATGAAAAATTAATGAACTACCGCAGGGCATTGGGGATGCTTCATAAACTCCACAGTTTGATCGGTTAATTAGGGAATACCTAGCTAGACTATGTCCTTATTTACTTAACCATTTGTTTAAGTAGTTTTATGTAGCCTCGTTCCCTCTTCATTAACACTACATATGTATGTGTATATTTAAATAGTTTCATTATATGAGTTCTACATAATTGCTCTTTGTCTGATTAATTCTAAACATTTTGCTCTAACCATGCATTGTTCCGTATATATCCGTAATATAGTATTCTTCTACCTATCTATATAGAGTAATCAATTATAAAATAACAAGTTGTAAGCATTAGTGATGTTATATAAGGTGTGGAAGAAACTAAATACTTTACACTCGTATGTTTATTTCAATATTTTTTAAGAGAATGTGTTTCGGCTATAACAAAGACAATTTCCGGTTTTAAACCTTGGTGCGAATACAAGATAAAATTAGTTGTATTTGCACCGACGTTTTTAAAACATCTAGAGAGCTTTGTTATAACCGAAACGTGTCGTCTTAGATATTGAAATAAACATATAAATAGATAAAGTTTAATTTCTTCTTTACACTGTAGTAATATACTGTAATCGTCAAAATTTAACTATAGTATAGGAAAGTAGAGAGTAGGAAAGAGCGATCCGCTTTAAAATATAAACAGACATATAGCCGTGCCTCCCACCACATACCTAACGCCCAATATCGTTTCAACATCGGCATCGGTGCGTATTGCAAGGTCATTTTATGCACTGTACAAGATCCCTATACTAAAATTAAAATTTGTCGAGTATGTATATTCCATTCACTAGGGTAATGTTATTACTGATATTACAATCAGTTTGTAAACTACAAGTTTCATTTAATTTAATAAATACTATTCAAGAAATTAATTTGTTGTTATGTATACATATATATTGTCATGGTTTAAACAATTTTTTCTATTTCTTTATAAAAAAGATATAAAATGTCGCAGTAAACAGCCAGACGATCCAGGTGGAGTAAGAGACCTCTGCATTTGATAAGTCCTCAAAGGCATTTTCCTTCATAATTTTCCTTTCAGAAAGTAAAGATGATCGGTAGGGAGAGACCTACAGATCGAAATCGAATATTAGAATATGAATATAAAATATTTATAACAGATATATATATAACAGAAAGAATATTTTATATTTTTACAGTATATTTATTTTGTTTAAATTTAGTTTAATAAGGCTTTTATATGTATTTGTAATCCAAATTCATTGATATACCAACAAGAAGATAGGATTTCGATTTGGTCCAAAATTAACGTATATGCGAGGTAGCATACTCACTGTAGTATTTATGTTTTTAAAGTGTTAACTACATGTAGAAATATGTATTGTAATTTTTCAAAAGTATTTTTTTTATGATGTAACTACCTTGTTTTATGATGAATGTAAGGTGATTCCAGGATTTTGCAATAATTGTTTATTTGAATGTAGTTTAAGCATTTCATAGTTCCATTTGCTCTGATGGGCATCCTCATATGTAAAATATCCAATACTACAGAATACAAAGGTATTATGTGCCCATATCAATCTAAAAATGAACGTATTATTTTAATTCTTATCTAAATATTACTATACTTATAAGAAATTTTGTTTCAATATGTTTTTTGGTTAGAAATTTTTGAATACGACCACCAACCATTTTGCGACGTTTGGTGTAAAATGGTTAATTATATAAAATAGTTAATTATATAAAATAGTAAAATTCGTAACATGAATACATTCGATATGTATTCATGCCACGAAATTGACTACCCAATAATTTTTGCTATCAAACGTTGCATATGCTGATTACTACCCAACATTGAAGCATAGAATCATATAGGTACAAAGTTTAGAAAGACGCGGGAATTTTGAAATTTAAAATTAAACGTATTTATATTTCTATGATGAAATTATATAGCAAAACTTGTAATTACTAATTAAAAACGTAATTGTTACTAAATAAGCGAACTCATGTAACTTACCTTAGATAAATATTTTCTTATTTATGTTGTTTTGCACTGATAACTATTCCGAACCACATTTTTAAATAAAATCTCTTGTTTTAACTTAAACGTTTCTTTAACTTTACAAAGTCGGTCAATACCATTGATACTTGATGTGTAAGAGTCCGTTTCACACAATTTCACTTAAATTAAGCACTTTAACATTGAATATTCGACAAGATCACAGGAAATAACAGCATCCAATAGCAACCTCGGTTATACTAAAGGTAAAGGCGGGTATCTTTCTCCTCGTAATTTATTTTTTAACGTAGGATCACTCGCCTAAGATCTAACTTTCATTGTATCGAGGCTGTACATGTTACTTTTATGAAACATGCTCCTACACCAAAAACATACTAGAAATACATAATAAGAAATTGTTATGATATCATATTTCTAGTTATTGACATATTATTTTAATGTTCAGTATTGTTTTCAAAACTCAATGTGTATAGCATGTTAATTACAGACAAAACGTTTGGGTCATTCAGATTGCACGCTGTCCTTTCCAGCTGCCTCGGCAGCAATTAAGCTATTAAAGCAGCACGTCCTATCAATAAATTGTTAATTGCCAATTTGATTTACAAAACACGTGATTAACGATCCTTTCCGGTTTTTAGCAGTGATTATTGTAAATGTGGTATCATATAGATGCGTTATGTATTTGTCGTTCTGCGACCAATCCTTATAGCGTACACTTGCAGTGCAACTAAAGAAAGAATTATTAGGTTGCCTCACGTAAGATTCAACGCTGGCATTAGGAATAATAATCGTTTATTGAACTGGTTCGATTATAGCCCTTCATATAACTCGTTCCAGTGTCAAGCTGCGGCCAACGTCCACTGCTGAGATATGCATCTCGCCTTCATCTCCATTCTCGCCCATGCAATTACCCGATATAATGAGCATTTTAATACAGTGTCTTACTCATCGGCAATGCGAAAAATAAACGACTGAATGTCTCAATTTCTAGACCAATTTGATCTTTTATGATACTGTTAGTATCAGATATTTTATAAAGTACCTACAATCAGATTGATATTTTCCAAATAATAATATCAACATTATTTCATAATTTCACTACCATTCATTGCTAAGATTTAAAAAAATCATTAAATTAAATTAATTTTCATATTACTGTAGCATTAAAAAATGTAAAAAGTTTCGTGTTTCAATGCCAGAAGTAGAAATATATAATAAGTATTTTCAATGTGTTATTTCAACCCATGTAAATGTTTAAATTTCATTGTCTAAAAGTTCATTTTTAGAAGAAAAACTTCGCTTTTTTCTGCATCTTGAATGAGATGTCTTCAGCAATTGATTTTAATATAGAAGAAAGGAAGTTCCTCTCTCTTCCAGTTTCCGTTTCATAAACGGAAACAGGAAGCTCCCTATTTGCTTAGTTAAGGCCTTTACATCCTAATGAGAGATAATGTATTATAAAAACGATATGAATAATATAGGTCAAAATTTGCGTATCAAAATCGATATTTTAAAAGTAAATACAAGCAACAGCCAGCCCTCGCTGCTTTTAAATAAGCATTTCGTTATAAGCCCTAGTTAGAAAGTAAGTCGTTTTTAACATAACCGAAATTTTCTTAAAGATGACATTGGCACTATGCAGCATGAAAGCAATATTTTCTAAAATAATGGAATGGTGCAGCAGAAAATAATGAATTGTGAACTACGTAATTTATAGGACGACAAAAGAATTTTTGTTGAAAAAATACATTTTATTTTTTAAATGAAGAAGTAACTTACGACGGTAACATCATGATAGTAGTAGAGGGTGTGGCGAAAAGGACCGCACTAAGAATGGTCAAGGAACGAATGATTAGGCATAGGCCTCAATCTCCTGACGGTGATCAAACCTGAGATATGCCCCGGGATGATATGTTAAAAAAATTTAGCTTATGGCACTATGCAGCATGAAAGCAAATATTTTCTAAAATAATGGAATGGTGCAGCAGAAAATAATGAATTGTGAACTACGTAATTTATAGGACGACAAAAGAATTTTTGTTGAAAAAATACATTTTAATTTTTAAATGAAGAAGTAACTTACGACGGTAACATCATGATAGTAGTAGAGGGTGTGGCGAAAAGAACCGCACTAAGAATGGTCAAGGAAGGAATGATTAGGCATAGGCCTCAATCTTCTGACGGTGATCAAACCTGAGATATGCCCCGGATGATATGTTAAAAAAATTTAGCTTTGTGAAAGAATTCCCATAAAGCTAAGTAACAGAAGCGAGTGGGATCATAAACACCATCTTGAACTTGAATAGAAATGCATCAATGGTACACTGATGCTCCAAAACGCAGAAGGAACTGGAATAGGAATATATGGGCCTAGAACTACATATTTCAAAAGCTTAGGAAAAACCCAAGTATATTTCAGGGCGAAAATACACGCTATTGGAAGATGTGTTCAGTTCATTCTGGATAGGAACTATCGGAAGCAGGAGATAATATCGTGTCTGAAAGTCAAGCAGCCATCAAGGCGCTCGAACTCATATGAAATCAGCTCCAAAAGGCTGGGAATGCCTAGGGAAACTAAATGGCCTAGGCAAAAAAAATAAAGTAACCCTCCTGTGGGTTCGGGTCACACAGGAGTGGAAGGAAACGAAATAACGGATAAACTCGCAAAAAAAGCGGGCTGCAATGCCTTTCGTAGGGCCTGAACCCTTTTGCGGGTAAGTAGCAGTACAATACTGAAAGAACTAAAATGGAAATGGAGCAGAGAAAATCCAGTACTGGAAAATCTCCGGGAATGAGGTAAAGTAAAATTCTTCTGGGAACTTATAACCAGAAGAGGTTTACAGAATGCATCAACCTGAGTAAGAACAATGTTCGCATAGTAAAGGAATACTTACAGGCCATTGTAGACTGAAAGGACACCTGAGTAAGCTTGGATTGAAAAAAGATCCTGAATGCAGATTTTGTGGGGAACAGAATGAAACATCCATCACCTCCTCTCAACTGCGTAGCATCGCAACCGAGGGCTTGTAACCTGGGTGGCATGTGAAATCGAAGAGGGCGACTTACTAGACTGGGGCCCTCTGACATCCTACACTTTCTAAAGGAATAAGATTGGAAGGCCAGCCTGTAAAAGCGACAAGAATAGGGACACAAAGATCTTTTAGACGTGCAGTGTAACACCACCCTTCTATTACATACATACATACAAGTAACTTACGACGGTAACATCATCATCCTAACGAATTATAACATAATATGCTAAAAATGTTTTTCATATCTTTCAACGCTTCCGGTAATTCTTTTAATATTTTCGAAAACTCGATGTTTCCGCCAAATTTTGCATACTAGTTGCATTAGTTATTTATTGTATGTATATTACATTCCTGAAAAAAAAAACCGAATAAAAAGAAATACATCATGTGGGCGAAGAAACCACAAAGAAATGCTAGTGACGCGTTAGCTCGCTAGCTGTGCCTGTTATAACTTCATCTTTTTGAAAATATCCATTTTGTAATTCCCCATCGTGTAACTCATTTATAAACGGTTCTAAGATTTGTTTGGTTCTAGTGGATATTGCAACCCTTTATTTTGCAACACTTTATTGGGCGCTATTAAATTTCTTGGAATTTATGTGGATTTTCAGTGATTCAATATATCATAATTGTGGGAGTTAAAAATTTCTCCGAGATGGAACCATACCTCGTCACTAAAAAATATGATATGACTTCGTGCACAACGTCTACCAGGCCCGCGGAAGGAACGGAGTCGGGGGAACGTCGAAGCGCCTAACGACGCTTATTTCCGAAAGGAATGTACGAACAGTGGCGCATCTCGACGATGGCATTTCTGACTTCTAACGGGGCATAGCAGTGGCGTTCTGTTCGCTGCACCCAAAAAAAAACGAAATTTCGAAAATTCTTTAAATTTTAAACAAAGCTTTTGGGAATAAATCCCGATACGACGTTGCGATGAAGACGCCTCGTTTACGGCTCGACGCTTTGAGTTCGCTTCGCTAGGACCTTCTGTTTTTTCGTTTTTACTAACGTAAATGCGGAGTGGGCGCTCACACGCACTAAACGGGGCATGCCGCTGTAGCAAACTTTATATTAGTGAATACTTGTTATTTAAATATTCACCGTAACACAATAATTTAAACGATTTTTAAAATCAAGTGGTAAAAACCGTTGTGCATTTAAAACCCTTACATGCCTATATATAGTAGCATACGACCTCATATGATACTTTTGAAAAGAAACAAACCGTATTTACTAGGTATTCACATACTGGTTGAAATACCTTGTTACCAGGTTGTGCATACCAGATAAGGACTAGGAGAAATGCACTCCAGAACGAGTGGACTTGAACTGGTATACAAACAGCTTTAAAACTGTCCAGAAGGTCTCTTTGGTGAACTTCCGCAAGGAGATGACGGTTTTCCTGTTGTCTCAACAATTCGGGCATGTAGGGAGATAAGACAGACGAGATTCATCATTCGTTGGAGCTGGTCCTTTCTTTGGCATTAGCAAATCGCAAATTAAAAGATATATCAATGAATGAGTACATAAGGAATCCAGGGAGTGGTGTCAAAAGTCACCAGAACAGAAATAAGCAAGGGATTATCTAAAGGAACTAAGGCCTAAAATTACGAAAGATACTGAGTAAAAACACAAGAACTGTCAAAATGATAGGTTTGCTGATCACTGTAGGCTATATGTATTATATAGGCTTGACAGTGGACGTTATTTGCAGATTCCGCCAAAGGGAGGAAAAATCACAGTTTACATGCTGTGTCAATGCGATGGTCTGGCGAGGACAAGGTTCTAGTATTGGACGTGAAGAGCCCCCAGAACTAAGAGTTACGTAAAGGAGCCGCTCTAAAAAATGATAGGTCAGGGGACCACAATAGATCTGAAAAGGTCGCAGTGAAACTGGTCTATCTAATCCAATCTACCAGATTGTGCAGATAATTGCTGCACCGTTTCTAAGGGTTCATGATCTACAACTTTATTCCCGAATACTCTACTACCATACTACTATACTTCTTAGTATATTTTGTTAATTTTGTTTTATTGTCTTTTAGTTTAATTTTTATTGGTTTAGTTACTTACTTTTTTTACTTACATAATACGGCATACATGCTGTCTAGGGTTTGCCCTACTTCAATGTCCAGATTTGGAGATTGTACAAACGCATTAACTGTAGAATAATTGTACAGAATATTCTTTAATGCCATGTTCTTCGCAAACTATCCAACTGTAATACTCTTCTAAGGAGAAAGTATCGTGTTCCCGCGTAGACATTGTTTGAATTTATTATGAAAAGTATAGCATTTTTCGGAACAAGAAATAAGCAATGCTATGAAAATAACGATTTTTGTTTAATATAAGATAAAATAAACGCAAATATAAAAGTAAAAATAAAGAAATAAACAAACGTCAACTCCGGTTAAGATTACTTGGTTTTTAATTGTGGATAAAAATCAGAATATGCCTTCATTCATGCTGAAACAAAATACGAGGAAGGTTTTGCAAATGCAATGATGGAAGGAGAGTCTTACAGGAAGAAGACATCGCTGCTACAAGGATTTCTGTATAGTGGAGGCCGTGTAGTCGCCATATGAAGCACGTATTGCTTCATAGGACGATTATATTATGAATGTTCCAAATTGCTAACAGAAATTTCATGGCTTCAAAGAAACAACCTGATTACGTGGGGGAGCCGTAGAGATGGACTAACCGATAGTACGTTTATTTCAACACTAACATAGAGCTGAATGTTTACATCCACTAAAACAAAAGAGAGAGCCGTTAAATCGAATCTGTATCACATTATATTGAACCAACCTTCAGAGAGAAATCGTTGACCTTTGGCATCACTTATCCAGTGGTTCGTCTTACACTTCTCGTGAACGAAAAGCACTAAAAGCATATAAATGACCTCGCGTGGAATGTCCTTACCCGGAAGGAAATTCAAGAATGAACACTGAATCTTAATACGTATAACACTATAATACCCAAGCATTATAACAACAATTTCTAAAGCAATGCTTTAGCAGTTCCAAAGAATCGTTTGACGTTAGCTACACTGTTGAAAATATTACGGTGTTGGCGTTAATTTTGCGCTAGTAAATATTTTAGTGTTGATTTTTAAAACTTTGCCAGACGAATGACTACATGTGTTTAGTAGAACAGAAATTACTAGAATTTGGTGTGAATTCTTTGTTCGGATATGAGGATTTATTATTTTCTCTAGACATTCAAGAGCGTCAACCAATCAAAATTGTTCCCTAGGATGAAATATAGAAACCCACTTAATCTAATACAGTATGCATTATACGCAACGAACCTGCATTGCACGGGTAATCCGTTTTCGAGTTTGTTTCTGCGTATTAACATATCCAACAAACACCAATGTGACTGACTGCAAAGTGTAACTTGTGTTATTAAACGTTAATTCCAGTGGCCATAAAAATTTCAAACATCTTAAGATGTATTGGGAACAACTATTTACGTGTAATTAGTTCAGATTTGAATCAAATAGCATAACATCCTTAATTTTATAATGATTCTCAAAAATCATTTTAAAAATTAGTACGTTTAGTTGAAACAAACTTTTGAATGAGTGGTTCTGTATATTTATAATTGAGAAAACGTCTTAAAGAGAGAATATTTAGCATTAACAAAAGGAGTTGCATATTAAAAGACGTGTGTGTTTAGAAACGGTGTTAATATCCAATAGATCGCATTCATTTAGTAAACACTAGTAAATTTGTCTAGTCTAGATCAAAAAAATGTGACTAGAAGAATATCATAATTCCACGTGTTAGTTGGACAAAAATAAACCTTAGCAATAGACATACTTGACTATATTTGTCGTCAATTTAAACTTCTATAGTTCTCGACAAAAAACACAAAACAGAGTGGACTCTCCTGACTATTAAATTAGTCAAAAAAGTGTTAAAATTTTCAACAGTGTATATCAAACAAGAAAAACATTTTGCAAGTAAGATGAAAGCGGAATGTCTGAATCTTCACTCTTCAAACGTAAAAACGCTATAATAAGAATGTTTTCGACATATTTAAGTGCACTTGTTAGCGTAGTCTAATGAAATACATATTTATTATATATAATGGATAGAGACCATTGTTGGGCAAAACGTAACTGAACTTAAAAAGTGCAACTACAATAGTTGAAAAGTCGTTACAATTATAATTACTTTCGATACTTAGTTGGTAGTTGACACCCCACAACTATCAAGTAGTGGTCATAGTTGTAGTTACGCAGTTATTACTATAATTATTATATCTTTTTTTATTATTTTGAAAAAGAATGGAAGATATTTGGAGCATATAGTATATGTAACATTGGTTAATGGTGATGTGTAAAACTGCTATTTTGCGTTACGAGGTATAACCTGCTACTGCCATCGTTGACTTGTAGTTGTCCTTACATATAGACATATACCTACATAAAACTGTTTCTCTGTTTCTACTGTTTAAAATATGTTATCACGGTAATAATTATACCCGGCAACATCTTCATAGACTTAATTATTGTTATTACTGAAACCCATAAACAAACTATTAACCTTCATAATCACATTTACTTTTTTTCTTCTACAACATCATTGTCCTTTAAAAAAGGCGGATAATATTAGTATAAAAAATTCCACAAATGCTAGAGGAAGGGCATTAGATGGCCGTATAATTATATCCGGTGACTCCTTCAACATGTCCCACATTTTTTTTTTGTGTTTTTCCAACAATCCCTTTTTTCTATGAGAAAGTATAAAATAGAGACTAATATACATACTATAAGCAAAGTATGTCTCTATTTTTCCTCTAGTGTGTCTACGAGACAGGGATATTGAGGCTGTTCAATTTCGTGATATAGCTAACTATTGCCCAACACTGATAGAGATATCATATTATAATCCTGGAATTTAAAATAATTGCCTGTTTTTGGGTTCCATTAATTTAAAGTTGACTGAAGCGGCGTCTCTACAAGTTACATGTACACACCTTATGCATATTATATACACACAGGAACATATGTATTTAAATAGTGCCTATTATTCTAGTGTAGTACAATTCAATAATTTTTGTTTACAAATTAATCACGTCACGTGCAGTAAACATAACATTTGTTTTGTAGCCGCCCAGACTAAACAGAATGCCCATATTTATCAGACATTTATAATACGAATCGCAGTATCAAGTTACGTCCCTACGTTACTACAAATAATAAAGAACCCCGATGGAAATTATTCCTACATATAGGAAGGTATGCAGTTTCCAGCAATGTTAATGTGTAATGTGTGTATATTTTTCCGTTCGCTGATTTATAAATTATTTATCCGCTTGGCACCGTAAAAATAAACACGGCTTGGGTTCCTGCAATACGCGAAGTGAATTTAAATTCCAACAAACACAGCCTTTCAAAATATTAATCAATGCCATATATAAACTTTAAATTGTCACATTGAAACTGCGATGTGGTGATATTTGCTGCGGTTTAAATCGTCATATGTTGAAAATTTAATAATTATTTAGTCTACTTCCTAAGCTAAATAAATAGATAAAATTATTCAAATAAATTGGATAAATTTTCTACTAATTTAAGTATCTACATATACTTTTACCTATATATCAAGGTGTTTCTGAAATGATAGCCCAAAGTTGCTTAAATGAGGAAAGGGTTGTTTATTTTAGAAACTAATAAGACTTAGCATTAAATAATAACCAAATTCCAAATACTTCCGAAGGTACGCGAAAGAAACAGAAATGCCGATGTTTTAGCCATTTTGACACAATACCTTGAGTAAAATATGAAATAAAATATATAGCGATTTTTTTGTTTTAAAATAACTATTTCCGCAATCAGATTTACAATACAACGTGGTTCTTTAGAGCCGAATAAAGAACCATGATCGACCTTACTTTCTTGTTAATACGACCCTGTATATCTCTCTGCGTTTCTACTAGACTAAATAGGTGGCAATAATAATTTTCATTTTTTTTGTTCATGCCACTTACACAATAACTAGATAAGGATAATGTTTTACTGCTCCTATGCATTTTTCCCCATTTAGCTGATTTTGCAGCTTCTATACAAGTGTTCCAGAGTGCCAAATAATGCCTTCAATGTTTAGGAAATTGTGAAAAAAATAACTTAAATACTTCTGAATTATAAAGAAAACAACAGAATGCCTTCGGTATTTTTTAAAGAACTGGAAATAATTGTTTTATTACTCGGTAAGGATTAAAATAAAATAAAATAAAGATTTACAAAGAAATTCAATAGATCCACCATTTTGAAGTAAACATATTTGAAGATGCCCTGTTATAGCGTCAGACGTATTAAATGTTTACAAATTATCTCGGCAGCTCCCACGAATTTGCGAAAAAAAAATCTGTACTTTAGAGAGACAATACATTAAAGGATACACTGAGAAAAATACTGGATGTGATATCAATTTCATCCACAGAATGAAATATATCATGTTATGATAAAATATTGTTTACAACCTTTGATTAAGTAATAACAAGATTCATTAGTAAAATATTAGTTTTCACTATTATAAAAAATCATTGTACATTACCCCATGGATAATTTGTTATGGTAATAACTATTTTAAATAATCCAAAAATAATTTGTTAATAATATGAATATGAACGATTATATACATTTGTTGTTCTTTTTACGCCTAATTTTCATAAATTATTCACGATATAAACGCAATAAATGCGCATCGATACCTTCTTTGTTAGTTCAATTGTTTGCAATAATTGCAAGAACGAATAGTTTAATGAAAGGTGCATGGCAGTGATTGAATTACCGATTTACGACGCGGTCGCTAACCGAGTGAGAGTTTGGCGTGTAGCCCTTATAGGGTGTCCATTTAAAGTAATTGAACTTGGGGAATGAAATAATACTTGAGAACGATAACTGAAGAGTATTTGCTCTTGGATGAATCGTAAAGACGCTTGGTAGGCAGAAACTCATATTTCTATTCCCTTTTCTGAATGGTGATTCCTCCACAATGCACCATGAGCCCCCTATCATGGTTCAATTCTTACGATTAGTTGTTCAGGCATTTTCTTTTGATGTCTTTGGTAATCACAAAAGCTTGATATCAATCTTTTAATATTACATTTACTGCAATCCAGTTAAATAAAGCTGCAACGCTTATTCAATAGTGAATTGAGTGAATGAAATGCGATTATTGTATCAATGAATAGAGTTCATTATTTTAATTAAAAGATTACTCTATAACAATAACTAAAATTTATTAGGATTATAATAAGATAGCTACATTAAGTCAACCATTTACGATTAGCATATCAACAAGTAGTATTAATTATATTGATGCGTTTCTTAATCTCTACTGGAGTTCACACATAAAATTAATAATTCGCGGTCATTTAGTAAACCAAATAAAGTTGTTAAAACAAAATTGGTGTTCGTTACAACAATGACTTATTTCATTGAGCCAATCAAGCTACTACTTTCAATGATTTTGGTTTCATTAACTCAATAAATTCCATCGTCATTTAATAAAATCTTTTTCATTAGTTTGATGAACTTGGTTCTTTGGACCAATTTCAATTTCTTTCATTGTTTCAGGACCCATTTTTGTTTAAGTGTAATAAATATTATATTTAAAAAAACCGCAAAGCATTCCTTTTATTCGATTTACCAAGTGTTGTGCAAATAGTGTAAAAAATTAAAATAAAAATATTGTTGCCATCTTATTTAGTGATAAGGAAAATACAGCAGACATATAAAATAATATATAGGATTGTGTTTAAAAAAAGGACGATTGATCAAGGCTATTCCGAGCCGAAACGTTGTATTGTAAATATAATTGTAGCCAAGTTATTTTATAACAAAATATCTTAATACATTTGTTCTCATGTTTTCAAAACTCAATGACCTATGTCGGAAACTTATTATTTTTTTTTTCAAATGCATCTCAGTCTCTGAAACACCTTTTACTTATTTAATCGCACTTCCCTGTGCTTTCCGAGATAGCAAATAGTATGCTTACCAAAGCCAACCTGTATATCCCAAAACGACTCGTTTGCGGATCAAGGTTCATTAAGATACTTTATTCAGAATTACGTCAGGTATCTCCATCTTAAGTTTGGCCACTTGACGGTGGGACACCTGTATATTACGTGATTTCGCTAACTAAGCCAAAGTGTTACGTTTAGAGCTAGTGCTCATGTGATTATCTTTGTTTTTGTGATAACTCTCTTCAGGAGAATGCGTTTTTACCGGTTGTGCTGTTCCTTTATTATTTCTGGGAATGTAGTTGGAAAAAGAGCGGTTTTTCTCGTAAAAGGCTGTTTCCACTTCGGCGTGCTTTCCGCTTACATAAATAAATAACGAGCGTAAGTGAAATAGTAACAATCAAGCGAGATTTCTTCTCCCATGGCAGTGCAGTCTCGGTGAACCAGCGCCGGTATACTTCTTGTAATCATCGATCTGCGGTTCAAAGATTCGCCGCTGCTCTAAAAACGTCGCCTCTGTCGCCGCGAGCCGATGCTCAAGAACATATGTAACCGCCTTCTTCGGGCGCTTTTTGTCGTCCGTCTGCGTTCACTCGATGTTCAATTAGCACAGAATAAGCTGCGTACATACCCGGCGAAATGAATTCCTTCTGGAGAGAGATACCAGGATGCCGCAACCTCTTCATAATTCGCGCGTCTTGGCTTATTGGCGCACCAATGACAGCCATCTTTTAGTTAGATGACTTGTGCAAAATGTTTAGTAAAAATAGTTTATTTCTAGCAACCATAAATTATGAAGGTTTTACTGATCTTGTTATCCGCTTTCATGTAATGATTCAGTTTTGTCAACTCTGCACGGAATGAGCTCGGAATCTTCATTTACATACATATGCGAAGGAACTAATGACGATGCAACCTATTCTGATTAGAAAATAAATTAACATGATTTTTTATGTGCTGTTGATGTTTAATTATTATTTGACATTGTATTTAGTTACGTGAGTCGTTGAATCACTGTTAACTATGCCAATTTTTCACTCCAAGTAAGAAATGATATGTAATAAAACCTCGATACGGCGAACCAATTCATGAAAGGTTTTGCTACTCCGCCGAGGTTGTTTATTATTTAAAGTGCAGGTAAAAATATACAACAGTGATCCTTACAGTGTGTTTATTGTATTAATAACTTAACAGTTCAAGCTATTTATAATGTATCGGATAATTATATAGAAGCGCCCTTGTATCCCCAGGCGTTTGGTTCCGCTATTTTCCGCGGATACTAATGAAAGGGTGTTTGAAATAGGACGCAAAATTAAAACTGGAAAGAACGCGCTATTTAATATTTAAAACAAAATGAAATATCCTTTAGAAAACGATGTGTACGGGTACGGGACCATCGGTACTTCTGACACCTTCGACTTCATCAGAGAGCACTGTGATTGTATTAGCAATTGTGAATTACTTCCAATATTCCATCACCCCAATATCGGGGATATCTTCAACCATTGTGTACAACTTTTCGGAAATCTCGTGAGCAATATAGGCGTTTAAGCAGGCATAAATGATAGCTTATAAGTGGAAGGTGGAAGGTGTTAGGTGGTAAGAAAGTTAGTTGAACGTTTCATCTTCTGTTGATAGTGATACAGGATGCGTTGGTCTATTATCAACAGCACTTTAAACGGCAATTCCCCTTCTCCAGATATTTTTCTGCTTCCGGAACAAAACCTCGATAAAACTATTCTGTAAATAATACATCTGTGACCCCAAATTTATTGCAAAAAAAACAATTAGAAAGTTTTTATCTTTATGAGTACGGGGATCCTATGCTCAAAAAACATATCCACGTTTAATGTATGTATGTATACGCGCTTTGGCTACCCTACTGCTTCGTTAGCTTTAGTTGCCGCGTCCGCATAAAGGCGCGGGGCCACTGCACGCGAAGCGAAGCTAAGCTCAGCGAAACTAATTTCCTTGAATAGCTCCTATGTAATCTTAAGCGCGCGGGGCACTGCACCGAAGCAAGCGAAGCTCACGAAACTAATTTCCTTGAAATGGCTCCAGTATCATACGCGCATCTTCGCTAGCCCAACTTCGCTGCGCTAGCTTTAGTTGCCGCGTCCGCATATGATTACTGGAAGTAATTGTTCAGGAAAATTAGTTCGCTGAGTTAGCTTCGCTTCCGTCCAGTGCCCCGCCTCTTAACGCGACGCGGAACTAAAAGCTAAGCGAAGCGAAGTTGGCTATGAAGATGCGCGTATGATCATGGGAACTATTTTCAAGAAATTAGTTCGCTGGCTTAGCTCTCTCGCGCGCAGTGCCCCGCGCCTCCGTAATTATATGCGCATCTGCGCGAGCCTTAACTTGCTTCGCTAGCTTTAAGTTGCCGCGTCCGCGTAAGATTACATGGGAGCTAATTTTCAAGGAAATTAGTTTCGCTGAGCTTAGCTTCTCTTCGCGCGCAGTGGCCCCGCGCCGTAATTATATGCGCATCTTCGCTAGCCTTAACTTCGCTTCGCTTAGCTTTAGTTGCCGCGTCGAGTAAGATACATGGGAGCTAATTTTCAAGGAAATTAGTTTCCGAGCATTAGCTTCTCTTCGCGGCAGTGGCCCCCGCCGTAAGTATATGCGCATCTTCATAGCTTAACTCGCTTCGCTTAGCTTTAGCTTGCCGCGTCCGCGTAAGATTACATGGGAGTAAATTTTCAAGAAATTTAGTTTCGCTGAGCTTAGCTTCGCTTCGCGTGCAGTGGCCCCGCGCCTTTAGATTAAATGGGGACTAATTTTCAAGGAATTTAGTTTCGCTGATCTTAGCTTCGCTTTGCGCGCAGTGGCGCCTTAAAGGCGCGGGGCCTCATCACGCGAAGCGAAGCTAAGTCAGCGAACTAAATTTCCTTGAAAATTAGCTCCCATGTAATCGTACGCGGACGCGGCCAACTAATGTAAGCGAAGCGAAGTTAGGCAAGCGAAGCGAAGTTAGGGCGATATGATTAAGGGAGTAATTTTCAAGGAATTAGTTTCGCTTGAGCTTCGCTTCGCCTTCGCTTGCAGTGGCCCGCGCCGTAATACTTGATCTTATTACATGTAGAAACTACAATGTATTTATTTTGCTGATTTTGTAATATTTTGCATACGACCAAATAAGAATTAAGTACTTACATGCTTTTATAATTTTTTTTTAGTAAAAATTAAACGATTTCTGGTTTTCGTAAGTGGATTCGAAAATTGTCGGTGATAGTTACGACAAAGTTGTCGTTTTCAAGCATTAAGCATTTCACAAACCCTAATTCAGCAAGCCACTACAGCAAAAATGCTGTACAGTATAGATATGGAAATATCTATACTGCACTCTGGCACTTCTTTATAGGTTTTATATCAGTGTTGCTATTAAATAATGTCTACAAAAGTTTTCTTTATACAAGGGTGAGTTCAATAGAACACGTTTGCTTTTTAAAGTGAACTTACAATACTAAAGAATCAAAATTTATAACATTTTGTAGGTAGATATTTAAATTCATCTTGAATAAGAACTTACAAAATTTATTTTTAATTGCATTGTATTGAAATTTGATTTAAATATGTATTATGTGTGACTATTGTCGCTAACCTAAATGGAAGAGAACCAGATTTATGTTTACAGAAAAAGTCATAGTCACAGCGAGATGATTAAAAGTTGATGAAAAGTTCTCCGAAAAAAAGAGCTCCTATTATATTCCAAATAATAAGATTCCTAAATAATCCACTCGAGCTTGTCAACTATGAATTATGCATAGAAACCGAGTAGAAAAACTGAATGTTTGGACGAGACCAAGTTCGGTCTATTGTGCCTTCGTCAGGGCAGGTAACAAATAGAAAAAAAAGTCATCGTCTGACATATCCCGGATGAAGTTATATTTACGCCGACAATTAGACATGTCGTAAATATTTCTGGGAGTTATCGGATGGACGAGGTTCGTCAGTACACGTTAAGCTAAGATAAAATCAATTATAAAAGCTGAGCTTAATTGCGAAGTGGACGGAGGAAAAACATCACGGTCTACTGTCAGATTTATTGCTGAAATATGTTTATGTCGTCAGGTGAAATTTAATGATAATGACCGAGGAAAACAGCTACTTCATGTTTATACGAATGTTTAATGTTTATCATATTACAAATTTAAGTGTTACACTATCGCATTGCAACAATAATCAGTTAATGTACCTGTCATCCTAAAAAAATATATTCCCAGAGAAGTTAGAGATTACAAAAAATAGTACATTGTTATTTAAGCATCATTAGTATGATATCTAATTGAGCAGCATGGAGGTGAGGTGGGAAATAACAATGAACAGATATTAATAACGTCATTAATAGAGAAGAGCAAATAGTAATTGATTATGTTCGAATGGATAAAAGCCATCGTAAATTACCAATGGTAAAATAGTAAGACAAGACGTTAGAATCAAAATAAAACAACAATATGTGGCAATCATTGTGCAGTGAAAATATAGACATAATAAGCTATTGGCACCACTATGGAAATTTTTAAACTACATAAAAAACCATGAAGAAAGATACAATAAAGAATACTAAGATGGTACACGAAGGTATTGAGGAATGGATAGATAAACATGTTTATTGATGCCAGCTACCACTGAGTATTCACGCAATCGTACAATAAGATTAAAATGAAGTTAAATGCAATTGTACAAAAGATTAATAAAAAAAATAAAAAGTTCTGAATTGCAAAATATAATAAAGAACAAACGAATGCAAAAAATACCAAATCAGCATTAATATACCAAGCAAAATTAGGCAATGAAAGATTTTGAAATTTATTTGAGCTAAATGTAAAGGTAGTCTAAAGAAAATAATAGTAACACTATTGAAGATTCTAAATAGTTTCATCTGAGGGTATTGATTTGCAAGAAGAAATTAGTTTTTAGAGTAAAATGCTTCCGATATTAGGTATCTTATTTTTAAACAAAGATGTAGGTAAATTATCGTGCTCTTTATTTGGTAGTGCATTGTAGAACGGTAGTAGTAGTTTGTACCGCTTCTGCTGGTAGTCTAGAAAAAATTAAAACTGTCCGAACTAAGAAATTAAGGAATAGATAGAACTAAAAAAGACGTAGATGTTTCAGACAAATAAGAACAAAATTAAGAAATACATAAGTAACATAGGAAATTGTCAAGGAAAATATTAAACAAACCAGACAAGCAGCGTGGGAAAGTTTAGCCAAGCCAAGTCAAGCCCCCACCCCCGAATCGAGTGTGAGGGCTTGGGTAATTACTAACGATTTCAATGGAATAACTGGAATTATCTTTGGAATTAAAGGAATTAATCGGAATTAATGGGATTAGATAGGAATTACTGTATGATTTTGGAATTAAGCAAAGAATTGGCTGATTGACTGAGAACTCCACTTTAACCACTTTTACTAAGAACAGACAATATTGCAAAATATAAAACTAGGAAGTAAAATTTGATGCTTTTACGGGTTTTATGGTTGTACTATCCGCAATTATTTATTGTACAGACATTTTTCTAACGATAGGAGAATAAAATAAAGTGATTCATTTCAATGCGTTTAAAAAATAAAGTATATGACATTGAGGATAATGTTATTCGAAGAGATTTTAAGTCTTGCTTAAAGCAATACAATATTTACGAAGGCGGGGCTATTCCTAACAACATCTGGAAGCAGATGTTGCAAATATCGAACAAGTTTAGAAAAATAAAAGTAATAAATTAATAAAGTATTGGCCTGAAGGTATAGGTTTGCAAAATACTATAAAATTAGAAAAGATATTTAGATACCTTAACGACTTTTATGGTTATATTATGTGTAATTATTTACTGCATACAAAATTTTAGGGATATACCTAAGAATGGCCGCATAAAATCGCATAAAATGAGGTGATTCAGCTCAATGCATTTAAAATATAAAGTAAATGACATTGAGGATAATGTTATTCGAACAGGTAATTCATAAGTCGAAACATGTAGTTTTAAAATTGTCCTTACAAATTGAATACTTTAGAATTAAATAGGACATTTTTATCTTCACATACGTAACATAATCATCAATTCACTGGGATTCAGTAATTTATTTTTGTTTTAGTTAACCACAAAAATCAAATTTTCATACTTACATTTAACACAACAAAATCCTTATATAAAACAAAAAAAATAAAAATGTTGAAAATTACAATTTTTCATTTTATACAGACCTAAAGTAAAATAGTATGAGGTTTATTAAAACCGAAACGTACTTATGATTTTTGTTATTATTGTACGCCATTTTTTTGAGTGGTTGGCTCCTCGGCTTGGCCTGACCCATACCGATCTCAAATGATCCCCCGAATCTCGATACGCATCTATCTAAATCAGTACCAGTATCTTTACATATCTGTTGCCAGACAATTGCCAAAAAACTAGGCTAGTATTTTACTGGTAGAATATCAGTGTGCGTACGCGTACGCATACTCATACTAGTTTCCGAAGATATTTTGTAACCCTTGGCCATCAGAAAATTTTCCCTCGGCTCCATATTCGGCTCATTGTAGAATAATTTTAGTTTATGGAGACGGAAGAAGTATAAGATAACATTTCTAACTATTCTAAGCTGTGCTATATTCATACCTGTTACTACATAACTGCTATAGGTATTTTATACCATCTCTATTATTTGCCCTCCACCCGCTCTGAGATTCCCTTTATTTATGTTCCTCGTCATATCTCCAGCGCCAGATTAAAGAGCGTTGCCGACAGTGAATCGCCGTATTTCGACTGTTACATTAGCACATTTTTTTTAAAATAAGGTTTTCTAAACATTTTTCTGGACTGAAAAACGCAATACAATCCATCCAAATGGCGTGCGTTAGATCATTTGCAGCATTCGAACTCAGTACGTACCCGCTTTCAGCTCGTGCTTAAAACTGACTTTTGGCACTGTAAATGATAACTACCGCACTCTAATGTAAATGACTATTTTAACACAGGACTGAGGAGGGGATGATTTTCCTCGCCTCGTGTTTAAAAAAAATATTTTATCATATGAAACATGTTTTTTTTTTTTTGTGGTAATGCCCAAGCTGTTTTAGCTTGTCAGGCCCCCGCAGAGCCAAATCTCCCTCCTAATCAACATTACGACCCCGGAAAAAGCCGATTATCGTAATTGACCAGAGTGAGATTTGAACCCCGGACTCCGCACTGATAGCCAAGCGTACAAGCCAGTCGACTATCAGCCAGGCACTTTTCACGACATTTTAAAACAAGTGAACTTAATCATTTTAAAAGAACATCTCCCTCTCTCCCAGCCCCATATTAAAAAATAAATAAAAGCAGTTCGAACTTTCTCTCCCTCCCCTCCCCGCTAGCTGCAACAATCTAATATTCTGCAACGTGTTGTAAATTGTTGATATACCTTTGTACCATGTATTAATCAATACAGAAATGCTTCAGTATAAGATCAGCATTCCACGGTTAACGAAACTTAACATTCAACATATGCCTTTCGGTGATCAATCGCGAAACGCCATTGAGTATGTACGTTTCACGAATGCTACTTGCTGATATGCTGACAACCGAAGAGGACTTCAATTTTACATAGAATGCATGTCATAGGAATAAGATATCAAGGCGGGCTGTTTAAAATTTATGCGTTCGCCTCTAATCTGGTATCGGAAAGTCGGAGAGACCGAGCAAACGAGTAACCACACGTGTCATAAAACAGACTGCCAACTTCAACCGCTCTCAAGCGGAGCCAGATCTTGAATTATTTATTAAGTGATTAATTCTTTGCTGGGCACTTTTAATTCATTCAATTGTATTTTCTCCAGTTAAGATCTGAGCCTTTGTCCTTTAGAAGCTCTATTAAACAACACAGTTTATTTGAAAAGTATGATAAATTCTAAAGCTTCTGTAATAAACTGCGTCTTTTCCCACAACGAGCTGATTATCGAAAAATACGCGTGACTCTTTTTTTCTGAGACACCGAAGATTTTGTTTACACATTATGAAAGTATTTACAATGTAATGATCAACAGCTAATGACATTCTCGTATTCGCATACAAGGATTTTGATATCCGGCTTGATTTGGATCGGAATATCTTAATCCAATTTTATGGGATACTTATAGAGCAGGTTTATAGCTAGCATATAAACGACAAAATAATCATAAATCATGATATAAAATGCTGAATTTTAGTTTCGTCATATACTAGCAGTAGATATTTGATAAAATGTATTAACGAGGTACTTTTTTATGTTTATCACAAAAGTGAATACCAAGTATTTATTTATGTTATTTTGTGTATTATAAACGATTATTTAGCATGGCATTCTGTCGTTTATCGTATATCTAGTGTGCACCTATGTTATGAAACAAATTCCTTAAATCCTTATTATTATTTTTTGTTAGGATCTTCTTCATATGTGACATTAATGTTTATTTAATAAATGTTCGAATTTGATTGGTTGAAATATGAATGTTAAATAATATTAAAGTTCATGTTGACCCCTGTGCCGATGGATGGATATCCTCGAAAGGTGCTATGAATGGGCAAGCCGGACGACCTCCCAGAGTAATCAGCCTTCCAACTGTACAGAAAGCACCGAAGGTGTTGACCACCCTTTTCCTCCTACTCCTGAGAACAGTATGGACTAGAGTAACGGTAAACCAACCCGAACAGATCAGGAGAAGGCATCGAAAATCTCTTCTACTGGGATTCTAGAAAGTGGTGCAACTGTTTTCAAGAGTATACCACACAAGATAGCAATAGTAATAAAAAAATTGTTGCAGGGGTACAATATCACAGACTGCGAGCAACAGAGAAAATGAAGAAGGATGAAATATATATGGTATTCTTCACTGACGAGGCCTCGTTTGGGATCCTTGGCAAGTAACAGCACCGAGCAGTTTTCAAGCTCGAGTGGAATTCAAGGTCCTGAAAGATCTTCATTGGCGAAATTCAAAGTGATCCCGGCGAACCTTCAACACAGTAAGGCAACTTCAGCCATTCTGGCTGTGGCGATGAAGAATTTCGACCTCGGGATCATACAAGAACCCTGGATTTACAGGGGCAAAGCAAAGGCTTTGGAAAGCATCGGATGTAAACTGGTTTACAGTAGAACCGTATATTTAAAGTTATGTAACCGTATATTTTAAGTTATTTCCGTTAAAGAAAAGCTAAAAATACTGCTTTTAACCAACTCTCTGTTTCAGAGACTTGGTCGCAATCTGCATAGGGTACGGGAAAAGAATGTGTCGAAGGATGTAGTTATCGGATCGACATATTTTCCTTTTTGTGATCCTAACCTATCACCAACCAGGGAACTGGATGACCTGGTGGAGGGCAGCAGAGCTAGTGGATCGCAACTCATTATTGGCCGTGATGCGAATGCACACCTCGTGACCTGGGGAAATACTCACAACAACCCAAAAAACGAGTCTTTCCTACAATTTATTATGGCAAAGAACCTGGACGTACTAAATGTAGACAACGAACCTACTTTCAGGAACTCAAGAAGGAAGGAAGTAATAGATATAACGTTAGCAGTCATTGATTAACATCTGTCTAATGAGGAGAGTTGCTTAGGTCATAGACGCATCAGTTTCAGTATAGGCAGCCATGAACCTGTAACAAAGACTTATCGTAATCCTTGAAGAACAGACTGAAGCTTACACAACAGAACTAGACTTCAGTCTGAAAGGGATTCGGCGAAAGATAAGCAATATAATAGACCTGAAATTTGTAGCAGGGAAATCCAAGGCGAAAAAGAAATGACTAGATGCAGTGACAGCAGACTTAGAAAAGTTTAGGGACACTGGACTGGAAAAGTGCGCCACAAAACAGAACTCAGTGGTGAAAAATTTTGAAGAAAATTCAGATCCTACTGCCTAAATTTTCTTCACAATTTTATATATAAATAATAAATTAGCATAAATCCTTATCCTTAGCATAACCCTTAGCGTAATCCTTCCTTAAAGACCCATAGAACCTAGAAAAATATTTCTAGATTCTATGGTACAGTTTCGCATATAAACCTCACAGGGGACTTAAATAGCAAACTAGTACTGGGGTAAGAAAAGAGGATGTCGAATGGATATGTGACGATTTTTTTTTTGTATTATGTAACAACTTTAATAAAACCCAACCATTGGAACCAGTAATTCAAAATACATTTTTTTCTAGTCAATATAAACATTAGTTATTTCATTATTTTCGGGATTCTAGTATTGGTGTGCAAATACAACGTTATTTTACAATCTTCCGCCCGAGTGAAATGAATATTTTCTTCACTATCAAATAAAAATTTTGAAAATTTGATTTTATCTGTAAATTATTTAGCTCACGTTTTGGAACTGATAGCACATTCGTTTCTCACGGCCTTTATAAAAGCGATATTTAAGGTAGAGGGTAATCTGGAGGTTCAACTGATATAAATACATTGTTTTGCATTTTATTTTAATATTTTTGATACATACTAATACAATATGCAAACCGTACTTGGGAGGACGACAGTGTATCTAGAATATTGGTTTGCAATAAATTGGTGTTGCTTTTTAGCTTATAGCATGTGTCTATATTATTATAGTGATAATTATCATTAAACAAATAAAGCAAATCAACATTTGTTTTGATATCATGTGGATAATATTCAAAAATTGTGATTTTAAACACAAAATTGGTTTAAATCATTAACGAACATGGCTTGATTCTTAATTACATACACAATAGTTGTAGTTTGCTATTGCTGTGTGCGGTCGTTATAGATATTAATGCTATGTAATTTATTTTCTTCTAATTCTAAACTGTAAACTATTATTGTGTGCCTTAAATGTCTAAGCTAAACTAATTCAACTGCCATTTTTAAAGCTGATCTAAACAAAGGCTTATAGAAGATTTCTTTCATTCTAAGCAATATAGTTTGCATCCAAGGAATGGTAGTTCAGTAGAATAATGTAGATACATAGGCTTTTTTTATAATACATTTATCGACATTTATCGTTCAAAATATGTTTTTTCTAGTGAAAATAATGTAGATTAACAAAAAAATATGTACTTGTTTTTTAAAAAAAATGCTTCCTTTTTATTAGTGTGTATTTTCGCGTCATTACAGTACATACCCCTCTGTATAACATTCTAAAACAGATGTTTTGTTTGTTCCATTTTAAAACCAATTTTAATTTTAACAATTACAGTAATGAATAAATTTAACGAATAGCAGATGTTAAAGTGACAAACAGTTATATGAAGCAAAGATTAGAAGCGGACTAATAGCAAGGCGCATCTTTTAATTTAGTTGATTATACATTGAAATAAGGCATTGAAATATACATATACATACCATCTTACGCCTTTAATCTACATAAAAAAGTGCAACATCAATCTCTAGTATTAACGACCGCTTACGGATATGTTAATTTAAAAATATAATATCTTAATATACTCCTGGGTAGATTTACTGCTATAACGTTTTCACGACGACGTCGTCATTCTAATAGCATAGGTCCTAATGCTTCAAGTTCCGCCGCATGGGTCGTGTTAAAAAGAAACGCCTGCTGCGTTATAATGTAAATATTTTTTAAATTAAGCGAACGCATGGTCATGAAGCTCGAGATAGTTAATGAAACGACTGAAATCGTTTTAACAACGCTTAAATTACCAAAAATGAAAAATAGTGCGAGTAAGTTAGTTCCTCTCACTGCAAACTTGTATTTTCTTTTGTTATCAAAAACACCGTTTATCCAAAGCTTCCAGAGGTAAATGTAACATTAAGGCTGTTGGCACAAATAACTTAAAAATGTCTACTAGAGATGTGCAGAAAGTATGTATTCGCTACTTTTGCATCCGATATCTAGAGGGATTAAAAGTATCAGATACCAAAAATAAAACGTATCGGATACCGAGTATCAATTAGATACCTATGTGCATATATTGTCAAACTATGCTGATTCGGGATGGTTGTATGAAGTTGTATAATAGAGCGCACCTGCAATGCAGTGATTTGGCAGTTTTTTTACGCCAAAAGCAGGGATAGCGATATCCTGGGTAGTCTACATACAGGAGTAGAACAATATTATTTTGAATGCGGCTTTCCATATAAAGCATTAGAATATTAGCAATACGTTCTCAAATCGTACTGATATTTTTAAGGGAATCATGCAAAGCGTCACCCTCTTTCACAACGGTCGACTTGGCCACGCTCGGCATTCAAGAGACCGCTCTCACGGAGTAAACATCATTTCAGAAATTGCTACTTGAAACACTTTTAATGGCAATAATTGCACCGCATGCTATATTTTGTAAATATTCATAATATACAGAACTATGTGCTGCTTATTCTTTTCCATACTAGCGGTAGTGTAATAAACATTCCAATGTAGGAAGGAAATACTGGGATAATCAGTACAATACAACGATTTGCGTTGTTCCAAAATAAAATATTAAAACGAAATAAAAAAGGATTCTTACAATATAACTTAAAAATATGCTCTTAAATGTTAAAAAAAATAAAGATTCTTATAAGAAAATTAAATATAAATAATCCGCAAGAAAGAGCTTCTTCACGTAGCTATTTGCTTTAGGGTCCTCCGAATCTAGTAGTAGAAATCTTGTTTTTAATAAGCCATTGCAGTGACACAAAACGCGGACTGGAGTGTCTTCTTCTGCATCTTCTACCAGATCTGCTATGCATTGTTGGACTATTTAGCCAACAGCAGCTCTTTTCACAGTATTCCCTTCTTTACTCAATGAGTTATGGCCTTTGTTTGCCTAAGAATTCTTTTGCCTGCCTTTGTCATGGAAGTCCTTGAACTCATTATGCGTCCACTCATTGATGGATTTTATAGTTTGCGATTTGGTGATGCTGGAGCTTCTTTCCAACCCTAATGTTACAATTCTCGCCTGGACAGATCATCTGCTATGTCATTCCCTTTACACCCGTGTGGCTGAGAACCCAGGCCAATGTTAACTTCTTTAGGTGTCCGCCTCGTGCGCTTGTGTGCTTACAACACCCTCAAAACAATCTAAAATCAATGCTGGCGGAATTGATGGCTTAAGTATCGATTACAGAAATAGCGACACTTATTTAATTTAACTCGATACATTTCGTACTTCTTTGAGATACTTATGAATTGTCGCAACTTCAACTTAGAACACAGTCGCATCTTTGCTGAAGCTAATCGAGATACTTTTCTTTGTCTCGATTCTAAATAACCCATAGTTATTGTTTAAGGATAAGTGATCAGTTAATTACTGAAACTTGATGATTTTATTTTTATTATCAGAACGCTACCCTTTTATATATTATTTCATTCTACGAATTAGTAACAATGTTTAGTCAATTTAGAACTTTGTTATAGTACTTTCGGGATCGTACGTAAAGAAGACCATTAAAATTAATTAACAGAAATCATGAAGTCCTATGCAATGGACACGAACAACAGCACTTTCTAAGTTATAATAAAAAGCCCGTCACTCATCAAATGATTTATAGTCCACGACGTTATTAAAACAAGCAGGTGGCTTGATGAGTTCGTATTTAAATCGGTTCCTTCGACCGCGAACATTCTCCGGTCAAGAAAAGATGCTGGTCGACTAGTTGCTTTACAACAACTGCATACGTGAATGTATATCGTACATGTATACCGAATAAAAGTTGAAATATTCCCTACCCGCTAGAACTCGTTCCTAAATTCGTCTAAAGGATCATGGTTACTCATATATGGAGCAGGGAAAATTAAATTGACCGCGCTAATGCAGTTTTGTTTCGTATATACGCACCTCCTTTCCTACCACCGCAGAGGTTCGTCTTTCTCGCGCCGTTAGGATGTAGCGCATCATGATTGAGACGTATTTAATAATTACTTAATCGTAACGAATAGAAAGGGAAATGAGTAAGAGGAAGAAACAGAGAACAGCGTTGTAATAGAGATTTTCTGAAATTAGAACATTTCGAGATAAAGCAAGTAAAGCAGCCATGGTCGATAGATTATTATTGTAATAGTTGTTTTATGAGGTTGTTGACATTCGGTGCATACAGATACCAGGCCATTCGTAAACAAATAATTGAAAATAGCATGTCAGGATTTATTACGGTGTAGTTGGCAGGGTTAATGAATAACACCAGCAATGCCGATATGTTAGAAATTATAAGAACGTAAACAAATTAAGTAAATGAGATGTTCTTTTTCACAATTATGACAGTAATAAATTTATTTAAACAGAACTAGTCAATAATATTGCAATGCGCCTACGATACCCACTTCAATATCATAGACCACCCAAAAGATACTCAAAGTGAATTAATATGAAATACAAACAATTATAGATAAGCTAGATTTCTTTTAATATACATTTAACTTTTATATCCGCTTATCTAGCAATAATTAATGTGACTAATTTATTGATTCTGGTTTTATAAAATACTCTGAAAATTTAAAGTAATCATAAAACAAATTATTAATTATTTTTCTTGTAAAATACTTTATTTAGGTCAAATTAAACATAATACTTACTACCAAGAAATATTTGTTCGAAAGCAAACATGATACTAGCAACTATTACTACAAAACTCAGCAAAACCCTTAGCTTTTCATTATTTTTCTTCTTCTTATAGTAAGTTTTATTTTGCTACGTTTTGTTAGCCCTACCAATTTTTTTTTTTTTTGAAGCTGTATAAAAACGAGCAATCTTAATCAATTTCTTTTTTTTTTATAAAGGAGCATATGGATAATTAGCTTACAAGGAAACCTCGCGAATTTTAAATCATAGACTATAATGAAACATTGTCAGTTTGTAAACTCCATTGAATTGTTACTCAGGAACACTCCCTGGACTTTAACTTTAAGGATTGTAATCTGCCTTTGAAATTGGGTCCAAATTTAGTTTAACCAAAATAACTTTTAAACGGTGGAAGATAGAAAAGAAATTTTAATGGCAAAGAAATTTTAATGGCACACTTACACTGTTTAAGCAGCGCTTCTACCTACCTGTAGCAACTTATATACAGGGAGTTACAATAAACATGGAGCGAGATATATTGTGCTTATTTCATTGAATTTCAGAAATTGATTATAATCGCTCTATCTATCATTAAATACTGTATACCAAGGTGATTTAGATTATTATACAGGGTGATTATTATTATATATTATTTTAATGAGATACTCTATATATTGTTCTTCAAGTCTATGTGTCGGAAAAAAAATTTTCATTTTGTATTTTTTTCTGACATAGACCTGAAGATGGCTTACTAGGTAAGCCGAAACATGTAGTCTAGATAATTATAACAATAAACTGAATGAAGAAGGACACTATACTTTCATTTCTTTTCTGTACTAATGAATACTAATATTCATGCTGTTGGTGAATTTATATAGAAAAAATAACTATATCTGGACAATAATATCAGTTTATTGATGTTGACTGAGTTTATATCTACTTATTTGCATACACTTTCTTATTCTAGTGAGATTCTCTGTTTATTATTATAAGGTTGCATTGTTTGTTGAATATCCTTCATCAAAACCCAATAATACTCACTAAGTTCGTGCCTTAACATGCTTCAAATATTAAAGTTGAAGCACTATCACCTGACAAACTAACTAGTGAACTATTTAAAAAAAAATAGTTTACTGATGTGTGTCTACATCGAATTTTTAGTGGAACACAAACAATTTTACTGCGACTTTACAAGGCTTTATACCAGCCGACAAACCAACACCTCTTCTTACGATTCCCAAGGAAACGACTGGACTGCTGCTCGGCTTTCGTATGTGGAAGGGATTCATTAAGCAGTTCTCCAAACAAGTTTTGGTTGCCAATTTATATCAGGGAGTCTAAACCGTTTTGAAAACCGTAATATAAGCGGTCATTATTTTGGTTTTTATTCGGGTACCCTAATTCTAAAAGTATCCTACATCTGACCATATTTATCCAGTATCATAATTCCAACCGAGTATTCCGTGACCGTATTTGTATGAACGCTACTCCTATCCGTATTTCAATTACGGTCAGACTTTTGGTAACCGTTTAGTGACTGGTTTAGTGACTTTTAGATAGTTTTAAAATATAAGAATTTGTTACTTTTTTGCGTGAACATACTGTGTAATATTGGTTAGTAAAGTTTGTATAGGGTGATGTCAAACAAGATTATTATATTTCCTAACACTTAAAAAAATAATGTGTAACGTCACAAAAAGAAGGTAATATGAGGTCAGTATCCAATCTTTTTTTATTTAATTTTATTTCACATGTTTCGATCACAGATCATCTTCAGGTGAATGTTGTCAACTGTTCGTCAAATATAACACGATGTATCAAAAAAACATACAAACATGTGTTAAATGAATTTTAAATGAAATTAAATAATAATGCAGTAACAAGAACACGCTAAAATCTTGTTGACCATAATAGACTAAACAACAGTAACAACAATTCTGTTGTGGTAAACAAGATTTTAGCGTGTTTTTGTTAGTGTATTATTATCTACAGTAACAACAATTCTGTTGTTTAGTCTCTTGTGGTCAACAAGATTTTTAACGTGTTATTATTATTATTATTATTTAATTTTATTGAAAATTTTCTCATTTAACATACATCTGTATATTCTTTTGACACGTCATTTTATATTTAACAAAAAGTTAAAGTTACCCAAAGATGATCTGTAATCGAAACATGTCGTGAAATAAAAGTAAATAAAGCAATATTAAATAAAAACTCATATTACACTAATTTTAAAATTAAAAAATTGCTTAATATACTGTTCTATAGAAAGGGCCTTTTTTAACAAACGCCACTGATGAAAATCCTATTTTCTCGATGCCATTTAATCATCTGATGGATAGGTATCCCCAACCAAAGCTTCATTAAAATTGTGCTAATAGTAACAGGGCCGCAATATGGGAGTCATGAAAAGTGAGACACACTGTGTGTACAAATATTTTCTAAGAGCGAGGTATGATATTTACGTCAAAATTTCTTCATTGTACAACAGTTAAATCAAAGCATTAAATAAGGATATTAAATTATTTGACTTGTTTATTTATTTATTATTTATTAAATTTAATACAGTTTTTTGACAATCATTTTAAGCAATGTATCGACTTCTAGACGGTTAAATCATCTTTTTCAAAAGTATTATTGGAAACAAATTTTTGTTTTCTTATTTCAAATTGGTTGATAACATAATTTTTAACAACGAATATGTATTATTGAAACATTTGTTCCATATATACTCTAAGAAAATTCAATTCTAATACTAACTTTAATTCAACTGTTGATATCCTCCCTATTTTGTATATTTTTTTCAAATAATTTGTTTGCGAAATGAATAAACCCAAAAACATAATTATTGTGCTATTGTTTAAAAAATTAAATAAAGAAATGTAAATATCATACACAGTCATAAGATATATCTTTAAAATAACTGTCGGAAGCGGATAAATAAATGCCACACACGTTAACAAAGTGTATAAAGTAAATAGCGTTTCAATAACATTTCTACGCAACTGTACGCAAGTTAATATCTTAATAAAGACTACACAACGGCAATAACTACATCAACCAATAACTAAGGTAATTTCCGATGAAACGCAACGGACGAATGGCATGTCTTTCTGCGTCTGATATGTAAACGTAATTGAGATATGAACGGGCGAATGAAGTTGGCTCGTACAATCCCCGAAGCTGTGGTTACATGGGCGGTCTGGGGTCCAAGTCGGTCCGAAACCCATAATTGCGGCAATTTCGTTTTCTCATACTTCATTTCACTCCAAGTGCTCGTTTTGTATAGAGTTCGACCGCCGCAACCCAATCTTTCCACATGTCGATGGGTAGTAGATGATGTTCTTTCTCTCCGTTTTCCTTTGTGCTCTTTCTTTCATCATCATCATCATCATTTTCTTCTCGTTCTTCTGGCGATGTTGAGTCCGTGAGTAGTTTTGCATGGGTCGATTTTCGATCGCGCGCGCTGTGCTAAACGAGTATTTAAGCGTCCATCATATACCTGCACATACGTGTGTCCGCACTAGTCCGCACAGATGCGTAATAACCACGTGTAAATATATACGTTACTGTGTTTGTATTGGTACGACAGGTTCTTCACCGTTTGAATAAATGATCTGTGCTAGAACAAAAATCATCGCATATATAGTTATTTAGTGACCAGGCCGAATCCCACTTAATACAGGTAGCGTTTGACAGAATTGTAGGTGAATCATGGGACATTCGTATGTGTGTATATTAGAAAGCAGGTAGTATTATAACCTGAACGAAATGATACCAGGAAACGCGCTTATCCAACATGGAATGCGCTGTTAAGAAAAGTTACATGTGCACAATAATACACTAGCAGAATTACGCTTCTTACCTCCTTCTAGGAATAACTAGGAATGTATGTTTGTAGAAATAAACAGGTGACATGTTAACTTAAAATCAAAAAAATTAATTAAAAATAAATGGAAACTATTTACTAAGAATGATTTTATAGCGATCTTTCTCTAATAGTTTTAAAAATGAGTAATTATAAAGATTCTGTTACTAATAAATGATTTACTTTTAATAAAAATGACAAAAACATAACAGTAATGTAAAAAGCATAAACTGAAGCTTACAATTAGTATAAATCAAATAATAATATTATTTTTATTGTGTAAATTATAAATTTCCACAGTGTCAAAAGATGCAACATAGTGATGTGGACAAATATAAAAATCACATACACGCGAACTAAACCCCAATCTTAATTTCTGCAGGCACTTGGCAATATTGTAGCTACGATGTCGGTTAAATTATCAAAGATGTAGGGTTTTTTACGCTGATTACAATCGCGTAATCAGAAAACCAATTGAAAATCGCATTTACGAAATATAATAAATAACTTTGTTTTTTTTAAATGGATCATCCTGTCACCAATTGACAAAGAACCAGTTTTCGCAGGAAATATTGTTATAATAGTATGACGGTAAAATGAAAAACAAAAGAGTGACGATTCATATAATAGTTCATTCGATATAACAGCCAAAATTTTGTAGTTTGACAAGTTAATATGTTTGATTTAAAAGCCAAAAAGTAGATCCAATAGTTTACAAAAATTTATTACAATAACAGTAGCAAAAAACAGTTGATTATAATAAGTGTTGGAATACATTTCCATTTTCTGATATGCATTTCCTACATCGTTCAATTAGTGCCTTTGCTGATTGAGAAATTACACGGCGATCGATGTTACTCATTGTCAAAGTTTACTGGAATGCCGAATTATGCGCTGGAGCTCCGTCCTATTGAAAACAAAAAAGTTGCCTTCTTCCAAGCTCATTTACGACATCATTAAATACAGATCGTAGACTATCAATATAGCGTACTGCAGTAAGTGAATCTTGATAGCAAGTGCATAGTGAAAGCAATGTTGTGGCCTACGAAGCAGTGGTAGGAAAGCATTTATAGTGCTCCAATGATGCATATTTTTATGTTGTACATTCCATGGTTTGAAAAATTTGTCTCATCGCACTCAGGGAAGTGTCCACTTTTCTCCCTCAAATGAAGAATGCCTTGGGCAATTACAAAACCCGCCTTCGGTTCGGTTTATACTATTTGCCCGCGGCCTGCAATAAAGCACTTTCCTCCCTTGGTTTGAAATATATTATTTTTTATCAATTGGTGACAAAATATGCAGAGTGATCCATTAAAAAAACAAAGTTATCTATTATATCTCGTAAACGCGATTTCAATTGTTTTTCTGATTACACGATTGTAATCAGCTTAAAAATCCTACATCTTTGAGAATTTAACCAACATTGTAGCCGCAATATTAACAAAGTTAGCAATAGAATGCCGATAACTTTGAACAGTCTGAAAATATAAGTTACATTTACATAATATTAATATCTGAAACAAAGATAAACACCATAAAGAAAACATTCTTAGCTTCCTAAATAAAGAGTGATACCATTCCATGGAATACAGAGCGCCAAGCATACATCTTATAGTTAATTTTTCAAACGATAATTTTTCTCAGACATAGCACCCATCAACACACTGCCATATCCAAAATGACTCTACGTATGAGAATTTAAAACAAGCGAAAAAGATCGATATACACTAAATCCAATGTTGAATCCACTACCACAAGACTCACATTACCAGGGTACAAATAAATTAAATACGGATACAGAGATAATGCAAATCTTTGATATAGAATTGTTAACCAGATTGGTCCAACAACAGAACGGCTCAAGTAATTTCCGCCATGCAGGAGAAATACTCAGTAATCTCACCATTCTTAAAACTTCTTCCAGATAACGGATTCCCGAAGAGTGAAACATATTGATAAAAGTTTTTGGTATTATGCTTTAATTGTCGAAGAATCTGCAAATAATAAATAAATAAATAAAACCTACCGTCTATCTTCAACAATAAGTGAGGATCGAAATGAATCAGCCTGTATAGAAGAAGAGTGGTTATTTTTAAAGACAAAGAGATTAAGAGAAGGTGGAAGTAAATATATCTAATTAAATGTTAAATATAAAATCCAATAAAAAAGAGCTTTGTAACCATCAACGAGTGTTTGAATAAATTTCTTATAAAGATGTATTATGCATGCAATTTTTAATGTTTGAACACTTTTTGTATTTTAATACTGAGTAATTAGTAATTTTTAATTAGGTAATGGCGAGGCTTTTTTAAATAACTTTTTTTTTCTTAATTTTTAGAACTTTGAACAACAAACATACTTCACTGAAAGGGACAATATGAATATACTTTTCTTTTAATTTAATGAATTCAACCATTTTTATATATATTATATATTTGAGTGTTAGACGAAATATATTTAATATCTAATATGATACATACGTGAAAATAACAATTTTCAATTTTAGACATTTTTTTTTATATGGAGCCCTCGATATTAACACAAGAGTGATTAATGCTGCATGAGTAGCTATACGATGCAGTCTTTTCGTTAATTAGAAAGGTTGACTTGATACAAAATAAAGCAAAAACGAAACGAGAATGTGCACACGAACCTGAGAAAATGAATTCATCAAGGTGACGTGAAAAAGAGAGTAGCAAGTTTAAAAAACAAATTATCTTTTGATCCAATTTTAATATAAGGTTACCATCGCCACCTGTTATACAAACAACTTAAACCTGCACAAAAAAAAGCACCGAAAATGAAACTGGATTGAACTTTGGCGGTACGATCCTTCGAAGTCGATGCAAATTTTCGTTTCAAAACAAAGAACTCGGCTATAGTCAACCAGCGGTCACTGAAAATAATCTTTGTATGCAGACCGTTCTATGCGCATTCTATACAATAGGTAACTTTGTAAGCCCTAAAATATATTCATGTGCCTTCATAATTGCAATGTGTTAGTATAGATAATGAAAATAGCAATTATTATAATAATTAATCCTGCAGCGAATAATAAAACAAAAGAAGGTGCCCTATTAATTGTTATACAAGTAGACGAATAGTCAAGAAAGTGTTAGTAAGTTTTCTTCAATCTACTATATGTGGCAAATATATTTTTGTGTTGTTGCTCTGTAGCTTCTGTAGGGGCTAACAGCTTAAGAAATTACTAAAGTATCTGCATGCTAATATACAATAAAATAAAAGAAATATAAATGATTTAAAAAAAGTTACTGAATTTCCTTGGTACACAACATATTTAATCTCCGGGGTAAAATAAACAAAACCCTCCGTAATATTACACTATTTATACTCTATGTGCAACGACGAGCATCTAAATCGACACAGTTTTAGCATTTCATAGCTCTTTGTAGCAAAAAGGAGACATCGTAATATATGGAATAGAAAATTGGTCAACTATAAATTTATACTCCACTGAACGAACGATACTCATTTTTACACTGCGATGCGTAGAAGATAATATTGTATCTATAAATATGCCATTGTATTATTTTGTGTTTACGGTTATATGTAAAGAAGTGTAAAATTTCTGGTATTTTATATATATATATATAAAATTCTATGACTTGAAATATATAACACATACGATACAGATCATAATAATTTAATGTATAATAACAGATAATGTGTCTGTCCGAGAAGGAGTTTAAATTTTCTGTAAAGTTTGTTGTTGGTAATTACTTATTGTGGATAATGGAGTGTTGCTGATTATACGAGTTAAAAAAGCATTTTTGACAAATGTGTTCTGCGTGGGAAATTATATGTTATGTATGGTGTATATACAATTTTACAATTGTATTATATGTTATGTATGGTGTATATACAATTTTACAATTTGAAATCCCAATGAAGGCATAATGTCAAGACACTCCAAAATAAGATTTTTTTTTCATAAAAAAAATATACAGTATAACATGTTAGTTCGTTAGGGTATGCTATAAAACAGCATTTTATTCAAAGAAACTTTTCCATATAAAATAGAAGTTGCTGAGGTATCATCACTCAACTTATTTTAGAGAACTTAATATCACAATTTGAGTTTCGATGGATATTTCTCAAAGTGTACATATGTTACACTGTTTATATACATGTCAATAAAATAAAATATCAATAATTTAAAATACAAAATCACCCTAAAAATACATAAAAATATAGTATAAGGAATAAATTTCTTCTACTAGATTCTGCATAGGTTATAACACTTTGTTTTAGTTGCATATATGTGTAGAATCATTTAAAACAGCTTTATTTAGGAAAGTGTTATAAAGGTAACTTGATTTTTTAACTAGCGCACTATATCTTTGTTTATGCTAATTCAACCCTTACACAAAACCTTTTTAATTTATACTAAACATTTATGATACCTCATGCAGAATTTTGTAGGTAATTAATAGAGTTGGGCAAATTTTCCGGCGCGGCAGGTCGTATTCAGAACGTGCGCTCCAACTCATGTACTCCAACAAAGCGATGAACCGTAGAGTTGCAAATCAGTAACAACAGTGCCTGTTTTGCTTATAAAATGTATTTTTTTTTATTTTATCTAAATAGGTAGTGATATAAAATGCGAATGCATCGCAAGGTGACCCGTTTGTTCGGCCGCTTTCTCTGATTTTGTCCCTAAGGAAAATTTGCACAATTCTATTAATATGACTTATGTTTTATAAATACATACTAAATTACAATAATACGATTGATCTGCTTTATTTATATTACATTATTTGAGGCCCGCGTCGCAGTACGTATCTGCTCCGCCGGACAGTTGCCCAACTCTAGTAATTAATAATTTTACATAAATGTAACGAATTTTCCATTAATTTTCATGTCAGCTTCCTATACTATATAAACTTTAAATAATTGAATAAAGCCTAGAATTGGTAAATACGTGTTAGTATCAGATATAAAATATAAAACTAATGACATATTTTTAAAAAGGAAAGCATGAAACTTAATAATGATTAGCAGAAATAATAGATAATACCTATTTTTACTAAGGCAGACCATAACAATTATTTCACAAGCATGATAGTTAAACGTCAAAACTGTCAACAAATAATTTTGTATGTAATACTTTGTCCTTTACATATTTTATTATATAGTTACTTAATTACTTAAATAATATGTATTTTATTTATAATAAAAAACAAATGAACATTAAACCACAACAAAGTATATGTTTAATTAAAAGTATTTACTCGTAGCAGTCATCCTTAATTATCAAAATTTATAGCAGATGTTCAAAAATTGTTTCTCTTTCTACCCTCTTTTGCAAATTTTGGGGTAGTTTTTCAACAATTCTACGAAATGGATGGAAATGCCTTCCTCGACCTATTCTCAGTTTCTTCCTATGTGAATGGCACTTTTCTATACACAAGTTTCTTTGGGAGCCCCAAAACGAAAGAAATCACAGAATACGTGTAACAATTTTTTTTTTTTTATAGTTTTGACTTTTAATTATTACGGCAAAACAATTACCATAGCCTACCAAACATCGGTAGTATTGTTTCTATTACTCATAGATAAATGACGTTAATTTCTTTTTCTGTTTTCAAAAAGCCTATTATTAGTTTGGTATTTTATGATCTGATATTGATGTATGCTTACTAATTTGCGACTTCATTTAGTTATATCGCGTTTATATATTAAGTTGACTTGAAAATTAATGGAAAATCTCTTGGATTTATTTAAAAATAATTATCTAAAATGTCCTGCATGAGTCCTCACAAATGTTTAGTATGAATTGAAAAGGCTTTACGTAAGGGTTAATTTAGCATAAGCAAAGATATAGGCTGCTATTTAAAAACAAATCAAGTTAAACAAATGTTCAGGACTATAGTGGACACCTATATATAACTATATCAATTTAAGTTTAACTGTTGTATCAACTATGTATGTTTGATACTCAAAATATGAATTTCTAAACCAAATGCATATACAATGCGTCACTTAATCGAAAGCTTGCAGCAAGACCTTTTTTTACAAAAGCCTAAATAACGCCGTTGTTATTACAGATAGATATAGAGTGTTCCATTTAAAATAATGGGGTAGGTATGCGTTTTCCTACTTCTGTAACACTCTGTATAATCAAAAATATTTTTAAGTCATACAGCATTGAATTCTGTAAAACTTGTATAAGAACATGTTCCCTAAGATGAAAAATAGAGCTGTAGTCAATATGGTGGGATACTTGTACATTAAGCGTAAATAATAAAATTTAGTGTAACATCAGTGTTTTGTTAATTTTATTTGGTGGATAAAAAAACTGCTTTTATGGTTGTAATTCAGAACAGATAAGGCTTAACATAAATGAGGAATACGAAGCTAATTAGTATTGGATGTTGTATTTAATAACTGTCTTCACTAGTGACAATATTTTCGATGTTAACAACTTATTCGTTGAACTTGAATAATTTTGGAAAATTAAAATAATAAATTTCGTCAATGACGAATAATTGTAAAACATTACTTACTAGTGCTAAATGTGATTAATAATATTAAAGTTCTAATTCGGTGATGTGAATATAGATAAAACTTTCAAACTAAATTATCGTACTTCTAATTTTAAATGAAAAATTAATATTAATTGGGAATGGCGTCGCTCTATTAAGTAATTAAGAAGCGTAAAAAATCAAAAATTAAAACGCGCGTCAATCAATAAGATGCCCGAATGTGAAAGACGGCCATTTACTATATCTCCAATAGAGTTGTTTAGCATGTTATGATAGGGGACATTAGTGAAATAACACTGTTCAAGTATTATTTGTTGTACCATATATGCTAAGATTCTGTCACAATATAAATATAAAACATGCACGAATGATATCTATATATGAATGCATGTGTAACAATAATATATGTATATTTAATCAGTAACACAATGCTTATGTGTTCACTTGCAATTGTTAATTAAGTACTTAGTATAGTAGATCATGGTGAAGGACTACACGTTCTTCTTCACTATATGGATTGGTATTTATGTATACTAAATTGTTTTATTATGATAATAGAGCCCATATCTGTTGCGTACAAATTATCATTTCAAAGCCAAGTGCTAAGGAAAAATTACGTAATCAAGATCGTGCAATTTTCGGATTCATTTATATCCTTCATACATCAAAATCAAAAGACCAAAGTAATATACATCAAATATATGAGAGAAGGGAAAGCAACAACTCACTCAGGAGTAATTAAACTGATATACACGTTCCTTGATAACTACTAATTAAATAATTAAAAAAAAATCTGGTTAATAATATCCTATTAACAGCTACAGTAATAATTCCCAAGGAATACTAACTAAACATTAGAAACAATGTACTGTATTTTTATTTTTATGGCGCGGATGCAGATTTGTTTAAATATATTTGAGTGATTTTATAAACTATAAAAAATATTGACGGTTTTACACAGGACGAATAGGTAAGATCAACAAACGATGTACTAAATATCTAACCATTGTTGATTTGTATCTTATTGATAAACAAATAGGTAGTTATCTTTTTGAAAATATTGGTTTCAATTTACAGCAAATAAAACCCCATTGGAAGCAATTTCAAACTACTTTTAAACAAAAATGGAGGTGATATCTAAACTTCATTACCCTTGGCGAATATTTTATAGAAAGCTAGAACATAATAAGAACCACGATTATACGAATGTCAAAGTCCATAAATATTTTCTTTGAAACTACGTCACATATTTTAATCCTACTTTCTCCAAAATTTAACAGTTATGCAAAATTCTTTGCGTACTAGTTCATTGTTATGATTTAATGATTTTTTTTCAATTCATTATACATAAATGTGCACATATCAGAACTGGTCATTTGTTGTCATTGTCAATTGTCACTCAAATAATTTATTACCTAATGAATAATTATATAAATAAATTTTTACATAATTGTTTCCATTCACTTCCCGTTGCCGCAACATCGCTGTTTTTATCTTTATGTATATGTAAAACATGGCACACTAAGCGAACTATAGACGTTAAATTACATAAAATATTTTGTTAACAAAATATTCTTCAGTCAACCAAATTTGTAGATAATATAACAGAAAGAAAATTGCAGTTTAATTTAATGTAATACAATTTAATGTAATTATGATGTTGAAATTACCCTTTCCCAAACCTAGGACCCACTTTTTTTGTGCTCTGATTTAGATATCTTTGCAGCAAAGTTTTCTGTCCATACATACATTAAATGTATTTCACTCCAACAATAATTCATATTCAGCATAAATAACACATCAGATACAGTCATCAAATGTTAATCTAGCTGGTTTACCATATAATATCTTTTAGGACAGTGATCATTAAAACGGCGACTCATTAAACACGCCAGCCCGATTTTTGTGATCAACATGAGTGAGACAGTAAATAAGCGCTCTTTTTTTTAATAAATTAGCATCCCGTTTTAGAAATTATTTTACTATTTCTATTATTAATTCTTTAATTTGCTGCGACAATGTAATATTGATCGAAAAACAATTCTACATTTGGCTTAACACAACAAAAATCAAGGATCATTGTATGCAAATGGGATAATAGTTCGAAGAAATATTTATCTGGCAAGTAATACATAAATATTTGATAGCTATGTTTGTCATGCAGAAAACCTCACAACTCATCATTTTCACGGCAATTTCTGTACATACTTGTAGAATATATTTAACATTTACTACTAGCCATGAGAAAACTTAGCGTAACTACTATTGTAAGTTTAGAACTTTATAACATGATATTTTAAGTAATATAATTTTGATGTAAATCTACTACTACTTTCTCTGTAAGTGTATCAACTTTGTATAAAATAAAAAGTGTTTGTAAGGAAAACGTACTTGATACCATATATCCAAATAAATATTTTTTTACTTGAATAAATATATTTATTATACACTCCCCGACAAAAATTTAGACGCGATAAGAATTTTAAGGGTTATCGAAAACTAGATATATTTGATTAAATTTTTATTCATAAAAGTAAATCAAACTCAAAAATACATTCTACAGTGATACATAAAGTTAATAAAAAAAATATTATTTAACGTTTTAAACAATTTCTTCGACAAAAACTTAAACGCTCTGTTTATATAACAAAAAACAAATAATCAGTTGTGTATAGATTCCTCGTTATTTTTAATTACTTCTAGCAGTCTATTACTAATAGATTTTATATAAATTACACATAATTGTGGCAGATATTTTTTAAAGCATTGAATAATAATTTTTTATTTACTTTATGTATTACTGTAGAATGTATTTATATATTTTATTTATATTGAGTTTATTTTACTTTTATGAATACAAATTTACTTAGACATCTTGCTAGTTTTGTAAAGAAATTCTATTACTCTTAAAATTTTAAAATTTTTACCGCGTCTACACTGTTGAAAATTTCAACATTTTTTAACCAATTTAATATTTGTCCAACTCACACACGGAATTATAAAATGCTTCTAGTCACATTTTATTTGATCTAGACTAGACAAATTTACTAGCTGTTTAACTAAATGAATGCAATCTATTTTCTAAACACGTCTTTTTAATATACCACTCTTATTTCTTAGTACTATAATATTCTCTCTTTAAGACGTTTTCTCAATTATAAATATGCAGAACCACTCATTCAAAAGTTTTGGTTTCAACTAAACGTGCCAATTTTAAAATGATTTTTTGAGAACCATTATAAAATTAAGTGAATGTTAATGCTATTTGACTCAAATCTGAACTAATTACGTAAATAGATGTTCCCAATACATCTTTAAGATGTTAAAATTTTTGGAGTGGAATTAACGTTTAATAACACAAGGTTACCTTTGCAGGTCAGTACACGTTTGGTGGTTTGTTTGTATATGTTAATACGCAGAAACAAACCCGAAAAGAGATTCACGTGCAATGCACGTGGTACGTGTAATGCAATATTGTATTAGATTATTAGGCGGGGTTTTCTTATTTCTATCCGAGGGAAAAATTTTGATTGGTTGACGCTTCTGATGTCTACTAAAAGAGTAAATCTGAACAAAGAATTCACACGAAAATTCTAATAATTTCTGTTCTATTAAACACACGTAGTCAACTCGTCTGACAAAGTTTGTAAAAATGAACACTAAAATATTTGACTAGGGCAAAATTAACGCCAACATCGATAATATTTTCAACAGTGTAAGTTTTTGTCGGGGAGTGTATATCTATCTAATTCAAATAAGGTTTCTTTAAGGCGAAATACAGTTTTTCAAATTCGCTATTTTTCTTAGTAATATTACAATGTTCGAGATTTCTTTTTCCCTCTTTAATATTCACGTAAAATACATGTAATTTCTGTACATTTACCCCATTCAATGTGCCAAATTATCAGAAAAATGTGATTTTTACCAAGAAAAGCTACCTACATTTTTAGTGTGTACTGGAATAATATTCCTGCTGAATAGTAGTATTTGTTATTAAAAATATAGCTATTTTTCTACACTTATGTGAATGTTTTCTATCATTTCTATATCTTCATGATAGTTTCTGATATTATATCTAAGTGCTTTTAAAGTAAAGCAACTGCAGCTTTTGGCCATCCCACCCTTACTCTACTGGTTAATTGATTTGCGGTTTCCTGTGAAAATTATCAAGCTCTCGTATTCGTGTCAGTCATACAAATGAAAGTGAGCCATTGGACATTAAGCAAACAGCCGTCAGGATGAAGAAATCATCGGAAGATCGTAATAAGGTTCGTGCTGCGATCGAAATTGCAAACTACCATCGACAACATCACCGCGTGTTCCTGTTGGTGTTGTTGTTGTGTCATCAGCAGGCATAAGCGTAAACTGGTAACACTCCCTCGGCCATCTTGACCGCCTCTGGCAGCTCGCAATCCACAGCTCAATCATCCTCGCGGTCTTATTTCGTCGTGATTGTGTTTTATTATATTGTCGGACCGAGAATAAGACATTCTGTGCAGAGATTGGTCTATCCGCTTGGGTGGTCGGACTCTCCCCGCCCGGCCCGGCTCACCCGACAACACCAACTTCAGTTTAACTTGAGACTCCCTACACATCTTACTATACGCGATTTGTATCTGGTGTGTTCTAGTGCACGTCCTCTACCGAACTGGGCCTATCTGCTATGGAATTTACCGATTACCGCTCGGTTTACCGTTCGCGAATCGACTAGTTGCACCGCACATCATCAGGCGAAAAGTAGGAGCAAGGGCGCTATGTCAAAAGAAGAGGACACTCTCCAATGTACGGCTCAGATTTGACACGAGCGCGACAGGACGACAACAACAGGATTCGTTGTAAATACAAAAGTTAACGAATTCAAAACACATACATGCCCGCCTGCCTACTCGTCGAGCGAGAGCTTTTAGTCAGTATGCGCTGATGCGATAAACAAACAAATACGAATGTGATAGAAGGTGCAATTAGAGTTGGAATATATGTGTGTATGTATATACATCAACACAACCGCTTAAGTTCAATTAATTTTAGTGATACAGCAATTTTCTAGTCGTTTCTTTTCTCTCACGTTGCTTTTGTGTCTTCACTGATTCCCTAAAACAATAACAGTTTGAAGACCATACTCAAGGAAAGGAAATAAATCGAGAGTTTTGCTTTTTGCGTTGTTGTGCTTACAAATTTTGTGAATGTGTGTACCTGTTTTTGTATTGATTTTCGTGAAAAGGATTCATATTGGTTGCAATTCTGTTTTATTGCCCCAAATAGTACCGTACAATTAAAGAGACTTTAACGATCATCCAAGTAGGAAACTTGGTGTTGAAGGATTTCAATTGGTACCTGATTATATGTAAGTAAATTAATATTATTTCTAAATATTCTATATCCAAATAATATTAGCGTAAAAAGAATGAACAAAAAAGCGCATTTTAGTGCATGGATGACACGAAAAGTGTGGCCTATATATTTACTTTAACCCTTTTAGGGATAGTGATACGTTATTTGTACCGCAGGAAAGGCTGTTAGTATACAGTTTTACACTAATTGCACTACAGTTTTAAGTTGTTGATGTTTCATTTGGACAGTTTTGAATTTGTTAGAAATTTAGTGTTATTTATTAACAAGAAAGCAAATAAAACGCTTTCTTCCAACAAATTTAAAACCTTCGAAATGAAATATGAACAACCTTAAGGCAAACCTTGCGAATAATTTTCGCTTTGCACAGCGGAGTGTCGCGACGTTTGTAGTTTATATATAAGCTAAACTATCTTCATACACTGAAAAAATGATAATATTAGGAATATTAGCATAACAAAGATTATTGTTTTCAACCTCTATTCATTCAACTAATCTTAGTTTAAATACAAGTACATTCTAATTTCGTTCGAAAACACTGAGCTCATTGAAGGGAACTGCACATTTTGATTGAATCATATTTACTAATTCAAATAATTATTTGCTTTAAATGTCAGTGGAACTATAAATATTGGTTAACTGAATTTATGGGGTTGGTTTGCAATGAATACTTATTTTCTTTTTAGCATAACCTTTGATGTTGTTGCACACAAAACTAAAAATGTGAAAAAGAACATATTGGTTATTAAGTCAAATTATTATCTTGTTTAGTAATATTTAGTGTAAAATATATTTAATTTTTTGTTGAGTGGTTAATAAATTGGGGGTTTGCAGGGTATCTGTTTAATTTATGTGCAGACAGGATTGTGTATAAAAACAATAGGATAATTAAGAAACAAGGATTAGGCTAATTACACAATTGCCCATATAGTGGCAAATTTATTTATAATTATAATACCTATATGTATTACTTATATTGTCGTAAAGATTTCTCCTTTTTCACTCCAGTAACCTTGCATATTTGACACAAATACCACGGCAAACATGATTACAGAATATGAATCTGATGTACATATTTACTAAGTAAACATATAGTAGAAATCGTGATTACTAAAACGGCAATTGGTGCTTTTCGATAAACCCTTTTTACTTGCAGCGTGTGCAAGATCCCACCCATACTTTTTTTTACCTCAAATTATTAAGATGAAGTGATAAATGTGTAATACCATATAGTACCCTTAAACTTTCTTGCAAAGCGAATTGAATGCCTGTATAGTTTCCTTTAGCAATGTAACATTATTGACTGAAAAGCAGTTTCTATGCTTGGCTCAACCAAAAAAATAATTATGTTCCCTAAAATAACAGTTAGCCCAACAGATATCGTTTTATGAGTGCAATATACTTTAAATTTCTACTTACAAGGGTTGATTTCTTCAGGCAACATTTCAAAAATTGTTGAATAAGCTGTCGTTGCAGATTGAGTCAACAACATTTGTGCAACTAATTCTGCCTAATTGATCTAAACTTGGAAATGTTTGACCATATTTAATATAAAAATTGGTTGCATCAGTAATTATTTTTTGGTTTACCATATGAACACATAATGCTGAATATATGAAATAGGTAGAAGGACTCACGAAATAAAGATAATACAATTTATTTTACTTGAATTTCTGATTTATATTGGCTTAAGTAGATAGGTTTTCAAAACGATATAGAAATTTTTAATTTTTAAAATATGTATTCAAAAACTCATAGAATCCCCTATTCGGAATTCAAAATAAAATCAAGACAAGAAACTACTTGCGTAGAAGTTCCAAAAGCAGCTAAATAGACAAAATAACAAATTATTTCCGTGCTTGAACCAACAAACAGACATTTTTATTTTATAAAAAAAAAAGTTAACTAAAATTCCATTTATTTTAATACTTATTTCTCTCTGGTTAAGCTTCTCATACAGCAGTTTATTAGCTGTTATCGTTAATTGTTGTATCTCAATTGCAGAATAAGCTTCACATAAGTTTACCCGCAAAATCTATACTTAATATATATTTATAATAATACTTTTTCTGTTTTTTTTTGTTTTCTCCAGGTATCAAAAATGCAATTATTTAGCCGAATGTAACTGCGCTCTATTTCATATAACAATTGTGAAAGTTGTGCACGTACAATAACTTCTACCTGAAAAAGGGATGTTCTTAGTAAACCGTATACAAACTCTGTAAAACTTAAAATATAACCCAAAACTTGAGTGAAGGAATAATTCACTAATATTTTAGGCTTACCAATGTACGGTACATGATCAATTGGTGTGGCATAAACCGAATTTCCGTTGTTACAAGCGAAAAAAAACACAAATATGCATCAAGTAACCTATTTAAGTATTGTATTTTATTGTGTTTTATTCTAGTTGAAGAAGAGTTGAACGAAGAGTGCCCCGGGGGGGTTTTTCATGATTTAAACATAATCATGTTTTATGATAAAACGTGTAAATTTATGAAAAAAAATCAGCTATATTTGTTCAGATATTTTTGGGAATAGGGAAGATGAATGCGCGAAGCACGAATTTTCTAGACAGGCAATTTTTTGCTTAAATTTTGCGATATATTTGCAATACATACATCTCCTTGTTTTAATTATTGAACAACCATGAACAATTCAAATCCCTAGTTGCCATTTTATGTGTTTGTTGCAATTGATAGGGTATTTTCAAGAAAATAATTTAAGCGTCTTCTCGCTGTAAGTTCTAGTTAAATCAAATATTAAAAAAAAATCATTTTTTGATCTTTGGGCTATGCAAAGCTCTTAAAAAATGGGTAATTACTTGATAAGATTTATGAGGCCTTTTCCACATAAAATCACTATATACTACTTCATTTTAGTATAAAAAGCTTTACAATTAGATTTTTGTTACGCCATCGGCCTATACAAATTATAAAAATTGTGTAACTACCGATTCTATTCTATGGTGACACGTGAAAGCTCTTTATTCACTGCTGTAGATTCTGTGACCTTATCTGACCCGCACAGTGAAACAGCCTTCTAATTTCGCACATACCTATTTTAGTTTCGTTTACTTCTGTTTTCGTTATCACTTCGGACGATTCTATTACCGTTCAGAGCAATAGACCATCACAGATCACGACCTTATTGTGTAGTGGGAAACTTTTTAGAACTTTATAGAACCGTCCAAAGTTGGAACGAAAACAAACTTTTAGTCTCCACGTGGAGAGGGAGATGTAGCAATATTTACCATAATTGAGGAAGCGGTATTATAAAGTATAAGTACTTGCGGTAGCACGAAAGTAGTAGATATTGTAACCATATTATATAATAAAATAGCTAAACATTCGCCAGTAGTAACCATAATATGTAGAACTAACTAGCTAACTACATTTTTGAAGAAAAATATGACTTCAGATAAAAGATACGGTATTAAGGAAATAAATACGGCTTAATTGCACCTAATAAATTTCACTTTTTGCGTTGAGAGCGATTAAGAGCAAGATTAGAGGTTATCCAATAATCGCACTCTTCACGTACTTACACATAATACAATAAAGAAATTTTATGATTAATATAATTTTATTAAAGAGCACATTGTATTCCTAAATCGAAGTTAAAACTAGGTCTCTTCAGTAAAGTAGATACTTAAATACATATTGTTTTTTTTTCGCTTATCAAATATACTGGATCGGAACGCGAACACCTTTTAATAGGGGCTTAAAGTTGTTCATAATAACTCATCGCAGTCATTAACAAGCTCCAACTTCCACTACTGTATATGCAGTCGTTTTATACGTTATTGCGTCCCTATGTAAAAATGTGAATGGGCTAACTCGTATGTACGTTTATATACATATACGTAAATACCAAATATCGACTAGTAATTTTAATGTAAGTTTAGCTACAAATAATATTTGTCTTAAGTATCAAAAAAATTCAAATAATTTGAGAAGTTAACATTTTCTATTCCGCTTAAAGAACGTTTATGTAGATCTGGCCCAGGCTTTACACACATAAACTACCATTAATTGTTTTCTTTGGCACAAACTGAGAATGTACCGAAATAATAGACGCTGTTTCATTATGATGAAGTTCTAGTGAGAATCGTTATTAAAATATGATAAACACATAAATTAGCCACTCTTAATAATTTTAAAGGCAAGGCTTTTATTGAAAAATGCAAAAATATGAAGAAGAACATCCTTTTGCTCATATATACCAGTTGTCACTTTATCCTCGTGCTCCTCTTGGTCAAACCCCCTCTTTTATAAATGGAACACCCTATATATAGTTCTATATTTTTAGATTCACCTCGAGAATTAGTTTCCAAAAAAAGTATAATACACAAGGTGTAATCTGAATCATTTGGAAGTTATGGATAAATTCAATTTAATATCACAGGTCAGTTTCATTCATTTAATTGCCTGTACCAGCCTGTACTAAATCTCCTGTACATATTAAAACGATATTTTGTTTCTGACAAAAGCATACATGTATGTAGTGGTCGAAAAGGTTGCTTGACGTTTTTTAAGTCAGTGTCAAACAAATTACTTTACTTCATAGCTGCAATATCTACTATGTCAATCCCGAAAGTGGTATATATTATACAAGGAGCTGAAATTGAAAGTTTATACTATGAAAATAATAAATTCGCAAGAGCTGCACCGAGATAATCTAACGCTACTCATCCCAGAACAAATGCAACAGCTAAATACGTAACTAAATTGATGCAAACAATTTTTAAAAAGCGAATCTGTTACCAATAAAAAAACATGAACCACAACCAGTGGTTAAAAACGAAGCTATGAAAGTTTTTTGCCGTTTTAGGGCAACTTACCTTAGAAGAGCAGCAATTAATATAATAAATATCTAATGCAGTAGGTGTTTCTCGTATCAACATTTTCAGAATTTTACATAAACACAGATTCCTTCCTTATAAAATTAAATTATTGAAGAAGATACATGAAGACGGTTTCGATCGTCGTCTACAGTTGTGTAAATTATTGAGTGAACGACTTATTAAAAATTCAGAATTATATTACAGCATGTACTTTTCCAATGAATGTATATTTGCACTAAAGGATTTCCCTTTTATATAATTTTTGCTATATTTTTCCGTAAAAGCCTCCTTGAAAATTATTCAGAGTGGATTGTTTTCATTGAATTGTACTGTATGGATACATACATACCAAAATATTCTGCACTAACGGTAAAATATATTTTTAAATTGCATCTTTGTTAAAATTCTTCTATTACAACCAGGAGCGGCATCTATTAAAGAGCTACGGGGCCGTTGCCTCACCATTGCAAATTATAAATTAATCATTAAGCAGTTTTTATTTTCTGTAAAAATACCGATTATTATACGTACACACACACACATAGACACACACATTTAAGTACAGAACGAACTTTGCAATTCCCATGATTTGGTGCGACCAAACGCGCTTTGTAGTTATTTATGCAGACAAGCGGCGAACTGAGATCAGATCTAGATTGGCCCTAGATTTTAGACGTTTGTAGGTATCTGCGCGGAGCTAGTGGAAGAGGAGGTAGTCGCATTGTATGCAAAATTATATTGAAGTGGGGCCAGCCGTTTCGTGGCTCGCTGCCAGCTCGTTAATCGAGTCATCTCGCTAGTGCTCGGCACTGTGCGGGAAGGATCTTCCACTATCACGGTAGGTAAGCGTGTTAGTCAAACGCAGACGTGTGAGTCATATACGGACTTCGGTTTAGACGTTCCCTGGCAATAAAAATTGGGTTCAAGAATATTTAATATTTATTAATTATAGTAATGAAGTGTAGTATTATTCTAGGATGACATCGCAAATTAATAACTATAGTATTTCAAATCAAAATGAACTACCATTCACATCTTTCTTAGGGTAAAAATTGTGAAAATGAAATAAGAAATATAACAAGAGAGTTATTCCTGAAAAAATACATCATAATAGTGTTTTAAGTAAAAAAAAAAAACTAGTCATTTCCTTAGGCAAACAAACAAAGGTGGTTTGTGTCGTGTTATGTTTTCGTCGATATAAAATCACAAAAACACCCAAATAATTTTGCGTTAGTTAGGTGGGGAAATGTAAACAATGCAAGTTCGAAGGAAATACGTTAGTATTTATATTTAAGTAAGATAAATATTCCCCTTAAGAACTTAATGTATTTTTCATTTTAAAATGTCTTCTAAATTTGTCTACATCTAATTTTTTGTGTGGGTATTATTTTAATTAGCAATAAACAAGGTAATAAATTACTGCCAGTTGAACTAAACTGATTCAAAACTTTGTAAAAAAGTGAAGGGTAAAAAGTGCATTTTAGTAATACAAAAATAAAACAGGCTTTTTATTAGTATTGGAATAATGCAAGAAAAAACGCTAATGAAGCAACCAATACTTATGAGTCATCGTGCTTGTAAGTGTATACTCCTTCCTTCTGTTTATCTCAGTTTTTCATATTTAATTATGTATTTCCGCTTAGGAGTCATCGGGATCCGTTACTTGTTGATGAACTTCACCATATACTGGCAGTATAAAAATGTATACCTAGTTTTTTGTTTTTCCAAAGTACCTATATGTAGTAATTTGGGTATCTAAGACGCATATATTCCAAAAAAAACATTTATGCAATTGGAACATAGGACTGCTTTTACAAAGAGCTGCGGCCATTCATTATAGCACAGGAACCACTAATGGAAAAAAAGATATTCCGACTCAGCTTCCACAAACAAGAGACAAGATATGGTTTAACTTGCACTACTTAGCACCTATTTTTTCCATCTTATTGGTTCAGACCATTTATCTAAAATTCAGATTGCAAAGTACGCAATACTAAATAGAAAGTACATCACTTTATCTATCGGGATTAAAAATACAGAAATGTTTACCGCATTTCACTAAAAAAAAATTCAGTGTATGAAATGGATAAAAATGGAATAAAATATTGTGTCACTTGATCACATTGTTGGAAGAATGTAACTTGTCTTATCAAGATACGCAAAACCAACTCTACTTGATACGCATTATTAACAGTTAACTTAAATATTTACTATATAAGTGTAAATTTAAATACCATGGAGATACAGTTTTATTCACTGTATGGTATTGTAAATTGCATAAATAAGAAAATTGTTAAACATACCTATTTTTAGTTAAAACTATTACAAAATTATTTATTTACTATAACATAACAAATCACAGGGGTCTCATTGCATGTTGCTTTCATAAGATATTCTTAAGTTTAATCTAGTTTTAAGCTGACCTTAAATAATAACCAGACAAAGTCATTATTGTCTGCTTATTAACGTTTCAAACTTATTAATTTGAATAATTACCAATATGAATGAAACTTGATAAGGTAAAAATAAGAATTTTATTAACATTTACATATTAAAAATAATTGTTTTCTTTATTGCAGATATGTATCATTATAATTTTAATTATATCATGCCATAATGAAGTTGTTAATCAACAAGGAAACGTCACAAATTAATAAAAAAACAACAGGTGCGTTTTAGTGGAAATTTTATTTCTATGGACCTAAAATTTCCAATTCGAACGCTACAATTAATTTGCTTATGCATACTATTTTTTGAAAAGCTATCGCAGAGCTTGAAAATGGTTATGCTAAGCCTTTATTTTCTTAGGGATTTTGTAAAACTACAAATTTTCAGTTATTTCACCATAAATATTATCGTATAGGTACATGTATACACGTGTGGATTATTTTATATAACTTAAAAAGATAAAATAAAACCTCTCAGCTTAAATTTAAAATGAAGACTACAAAATTACGTCCCTAATTACGATAATTAGGTATAGAAAAATTCCGAAACCACCGTAATTGTCCCAGTTAAACAGGTATTCGTAGTGGTGTTTCGCTACTGCCACCATAAAAATGTTAAAGGTTTGAAATTCATGCATCCTAACGAAAACAAAACGAGTTCTTTCTCGAAGCACGGTAGAACTTCAAATGATGAAGTTACTAAATCCGGTTTTCTCGGGTAGGTATAATAAAGCCGTTTATCATCTTAACTCGGGTTCTGCCCACTGATATTCGATCTACGCTATAATAAAAATTTTATTTTAATTTATATTTATTTTATTCTAATCTAAACGTCCCATTCTTTACATATTCATTTAATATTCAAACGGAGAATACATTTACCTGTTAGATTACGGTTCTTTTCTACCTGTTCCACGGAAAAGAAAACTTGACAAACTTAACTCAGCCGCAGGTGCAGGTAGGTACATACATGTATCCGATCTTTTACCCCACGGTTACTGATCGTCTGTAAATAATTGATTCATCATCATTCTTGAAAATCTCTAAGAAATTTTACATTAAAATTAACAAAAAAGAACGTGTTTGTTAATTCACAGAGGAATAGTATATCCCTTTATATCTTCATTACTTTTAATCAACTTTGTCCCTTACCTTCTTCAACACACTCATACCCGAATCAATATTTATTTCATATGCTGATATTTCGTCCATAATTACGTAAGATTAATAGAGTGTGATGTATTAAAATAAGTAATATTTAAGAAAATTAAATTACAAATTAGCAAAATTTGGAGAAATTGAAAAGTTAATATTATTCAAAGTTATAAGCTATAGTTAAATGAAGTATCTTTTATTTCATAATAGTGTAACTTTTTTGATAGTTCCATATGCACATTATCTATTTGATACTCCAAACTCATCAAAATAAAAGTTAAATCGTTACCCAAAACCATCATAATCAAAATTAGAAGATACTGATTGTTGCAAGATATAAAATTATGCAGAATTAGTAGAATAGATCATCAATTATATAATGTGCTTATGGAATTATTAAACGGGCTACCGCATAATGAGTTAGAAAATACTTTATTATTATGCATTAAAACATTTGGTAATCCTATAAGTAAATTTTATATTATTAACTTTTTAATTAATATTTCTCCAAATTTTGCTAATTTGGGATTTAAATTTTTCAAATAATCTTTAAAAATTATTTTAAGCTAACACAAGTAATTTTGTATTCACAGTTATTTATATTTATTCACCTGAAGAAGATAAAAATGTTTATGACAAAACCGGTAGTGGGATAGATAATTTAAAATGTGAATAGTAAATAAATTACAACTTCGCACTAGTTCGCACTAGTGTATAGACTAGAAAAGTTATGCTATAACTAATAGCCGATTTCTCCATAATTCTTTAAATATCCGTGATTATTTTGGCACTGCGCGTGGAACTAATGAAAACAAAAAACAGTTTGTAACAGTTTCGTTTGCTTTTTTTTCTAACATTTTCTTCTCTACATCATTTATAGGAAGTACTTCATCAGATCTCTTTAGATTTTTGCATCTCGGTAAATTCCATCTGACCAAGAATACAATTGATAGTTTCCAAAGTAGTTGAGTCTTCAGCTCCTACATATTATTTTAGTAAATTAAATATCCACGGTAACATTATCATATTTATCTACTCTGAGTATATTATTTACAATATGCATTATTATACAGTATGGTGCAAATGAATATTTATATAATTAGATTTCCGGCAAATTTGAGAAGTGTTATTTTAGTACAGATACAAGCAGAGATAATCTACAAAAAAAGGACGTAATTTCCCATTAGCTTTCTGCCGGTCACTGTATAATACTGAGCAGCGAAAGCTTATTTAACTGTCTCTCACATATTCCACAGCCTCGACATTGAACTGTATGCTCGTCTATAATATAAGGTTCCTCTACCTGGTCTATGATGTACTATTTGTCATACTTTCAAAACTCAAACTGCTATGTCAAAAAAGCTAGAACAGCTTTTCTGTTTCTATCACGCGTCCGCGAAACGGTTTGGAATCTGTTATTTTCTTTAATGCATTGTATTGTTCTCTAATGTACGCAGCTGTTTTCCTATTTAATCGAACCTGTACCTCTTATGTATCCCAAGATAGCAATAGCAACCCTATTAAAGCTACTTATAATAGTGTCTCTATCTCCATAATGAATCATTTATGGGGCAAAGTTGATTTCATTCATAATTATACCAAGTACTTCGACCCTAAGTTTGAGACACTTAACTGCAAGATACTGTGGGTCAATAAAGTATTTCTACATATAGACACAATGAAAAAAAAAGAATTTATAAATTGCTTTTAAAACTCTGTACATTACGATTTCAAATGGGAAACCATTTATTAAATTTAAACAAAAATTCCAGGCCAATAAAGAGTTTGGAAAAATACAACATGCAGAAAACAACTAGCAATTCTGGTATAATTTTTGCTTTTAATATTTTGTTGATAAACCATTATGATCCAGGACAGTTTTTAGTCTATTTGGGCATAGAAGTAACCAGCTTTTGTGTGACGTCTGGTGATTTACTCCCAAGTTTCCTGAAGGCATCGTTTCAAGTCAGTTTTATTTGAAATATTTTTCTCTTTAATTCTAGGTCCAATATATGCCAAGGGTTTTTGATTGGACTTAAATCCAGACATTGAAGGGTATGTGAAAGTACTTTGGGCACTCAACAACATATAGTCATTTTTCACGTTCAACTTTTCTACATTTTTTGGAATTAATGTCTTCTTGCAGAATATTCAAATAGCCTTTGGCATCTAAAATTCCAGAAACCCACCGACACCGTCGTATGAACTACCCCAAACCATGACATGACCACCTCCGTGCTTCACAGTGGAGGCTAAATTTTCTTTTTGTAATTCTGCTGTTGGTTTGCGCCAAACCATTTGTCGTCCATTCAAACTGAAAATATTAAACTTGCTTTCGTTCGTGTATGTAACACCTTTCGCAAAAATTCCAGAGATTTATCTTTGAGCAAATTCGCGTACTGTACGCGTTTCGCTCTATTAGTTTTGGTAATAAATTCTGTTCTCTTTAACTGTCTCTGCACACACGATCTTTCCCGATGATTTTCCGATATAAATGGCGTAGGTGTTTTTGGATTCTATTCACCTCGCTCAAAATTTATCTGTCATCATGGTTGCTTAAAATCTCCGGACGACGACTGCATGGTCTATTATTAATCATAGCAAATTTGAGAGTTTAGCCATAGTATATCTTCAAGGCAATAAAATCACTCTCTCCGATTCGTGTGTTTAGTATCTAGTATCAGTGTTAGTCGAGTCTTTATACGAGATAGTACGATTCTTCGTTAACGGTTTACGCATGGTAAATGTAATACAATATCGGGCGTAGAAAATCCCAGAGAATGACCATTGTTTCATAATGTAAAAAAGTATATCGGTGAATTTCAGCATTTAAATTATGGTGGTGCCAAAATAGTTTGTACAGTGTACGATAAACAGTTATTGTAGTGGCACAAATCGGACTACACGTTGGTGGTGGTGCATATGATCCGTTATGTACCTATAAAGATTATTTTAATTATGCGTGTGTTAGATCCGTAGATGTTGAACGGTCTTTTTCAAAATATAAGCACGTTTTATCATCGCGACGAAAGCGGTTTAGTGAGAAAAATCCTGAAACACTTAATGCTACAAACATTTCAGCAATCCTGTACCATTTCTGCTACTACTAAGAAGGTAAGGGACTTATATATAATATTTATAGTTAAATAAATAAATAATTTTGCTCTTTCCCGACACTGTAGTGTATACTTGTATTAAACATTAATGTTACATATATGAACATTAGTACTGTTCTGGCGCGCAGACGAAAGTTGACCACTCTCATTATCAGTGAATTATACACGATTCGACTGCATACTATTTTTCAATTTAAGGCTTTATTTCACTCGTACAGCTAGCTGACGATCACAAACTCGATAACCAAGTTTGCGAGTTCTTTGTATTTTTGAATGACAAAATGAAGAGGTTTTTTACATCTCCGGCTATTTGTCGTAAACTTTTGTCCTGTTTATACAGTACAACAATGATGTTACGAACTGCGTACAGCTCTTCTTAATGCACTTTTAGAAGTAAACACAGTTTTTCCCCGTTTCTAGTTCAACTACGCTTGATAATGATCTATGTTTTCACCAGAAATCGAATGTTCAAATACTTTATTGGCTTGGATTTTTATTTTAGTTTAAGAAATGGTTTCCCATTTTTAGTTGAATTAGAATGTATACAGATCAAACAGTCGACCTATGGTCGGGATATCGTATGTCGGAACCATTCGACTAGTGGAAAGTAGAGATGCCATTGGTGATACCACGTGATAGAACACTTCACCGATAGCGTGCAGTTGCATTTTGTTGACGAAATAGAACAATTCATCTATCTCCATTCCCGAACAGTTCCGACCTGCGATGCCCTCTGGATTCTGGATTCTGGATTGTTGGTTGGGAAGGGTGGCTAGCCACGCGCACTCTAGCCGGGCCCATTGTGCTACCTCCCCTAGGCGGCGTCACTCACCCGCAGCCTACTCGAGCCAACCCAAACGAAGGATGAACTCGAGCAGTACAGCATGTGAGGCGCACCAAGCTGGCCATACTGGCCAGAACTCTCCAGGATGGAACTCTAAGTGGGCAAGCGCCGGACAGTCACATAAGATGTGCTCCGGTGTCTCGTCCTCTAGGTAACATGCACGGCAGAGTGGGCTGCTAGTCAGTCCTATGCGATGCATTGTTTATTAAGTTGTATGGCCAGTCAATGCCCTACAACTGACGTAGTTTACTGCGAGAAAGCTGCAGACAGTATCTCGCTGTCCTAGACGACAGCCTGGGTATGGTTTTGCGCACCTGACAGCAGGTGGTTATGGATGCCCATCTCTCCTCGTGTAGAGTAGTGGTCCACTGGTTTATTAGGGTATTGAGTGTAGCCGAAGAAATGGGAAGAACAGGCTCCGGTCCCACGTAAGGAGAACACGAACCCCGTCTCGCCAACCTATAGGCAGCCTCGTTTCCCAGATTACCTTTATGACCTTTAACCCATCTGAGTACCAAGTCATTATCAATGGCGATCGCTTCCAAGGCACTATGACACTAAAGTACTAGGCCTGAAGCGATCTTATAACTACTAAGGGCTTTAAGGGCAGCTTGGCTGCGATGCCCTAACCATAGGTCGACTGTTTGATCTGTATAGACTTTTATAAACAATTTGTAATTAATAATGTTGATATTTCTTTTTTCATTGTGCCTGTATGTAAAAATTGCACTGTATTAAAATACTTTATCGATCTCCTGTAGCTTGATTGTAAGTAATACCAAACTAAGATATCCACTTATGTATAAAAGGTTTTATTATAATTAACAACTAAAATTCGATAAAGAAAAAAAAAACAGTAAACATCGGTGCTGTTGCTTATCCCCATATCAGACAATGTGTTTTATGACCTCGTATTACACTATCTCTTGCGACATATTAATTACTTCCAAAGGATATATAACTATACCTTTTTAATACCTACAGTCTTTGTGCCCTTTAATTTAAAACTTTTAAACACATTATTTTAGATAATTAGCGTAATTTAAAGCTTGCATATGTAAAATCCGTAATGTTTTACCTAGTATTTAATTAATTAGATGTTTGGTTTTATTGGCCAATTTGGAAACGCATTCGTTTACGTGTCCATACACGTGAGCTTCTAATAATAATCAAACGAAGTTTTGTGGAGGAAACCAGTCGCTTCCCGACACATTCTCGTAATATTAAATAGCCAGACCAGCTCATAAAAATTTTATACGCTTTTCCCGCAACACGAGGCCGTTTGCGCGTGTGTTCCTTACTCAGCGGCTCGCCTTTCTTCGGACATTTCGCCAGCCCGTCTGTCGCGGAAAGCGTCCAGGAACGAGTGCATTCGTTTTAGTAATTGCCGTGGAAAGCTTTAAAAGGTCCAAAAGCATGTAGATGTCGTTGTTGTTGTGGGCGAGCGACCGTACCACCTGCCGATAAAAGATTGCAGTCTTAGTAAAATCCCCTGTCCGATAGAATCTTACACTGGCCGTCCATTTCACACGCTAAGAAACGCCGTTTGTTATTATCTTGCCGAGGTACGGCTAAACTTATTTAAGATATCACTTGATGCTCATTATTTATACCCCATTGTATATCTTGACAATTATACGTACTAGCTATGAATATGTGATCGTGTTATGTGCGTGCTGCGCGAAGAACACGACGAACTTTGAATGTATGTACATACACATTGTTGCTTTTATCCCTAGACATCTGAGACGGATCAATGATATGTGCAATTTATTCCCTGCTTTACAATCATAGATGTACATTATTGTTGGTTTTAATAATAGTAATATAAATAAAAATATTTATTATATTAATATTTATAGTTTATATATTCTCCTGAACGAACATGTAAAATTCTGAGGAGGGAAAAAATGAAAGAGTCTGGTGCAAAATCCGGTCAACTCCGAGTTTTACCAAATTTTAATTTTCCAGATTAGTGTATAAATCGCTTATTTCACACTATTTGAGCAGCAATAATCCATTTATAGTAATTGAAATATACATCATGGCACAAACAGAGCGAGGCAATCTGTTTATAGCTTAGGAAATATGAATTACATGAAAAAATATCCCTATAAAAGTTGTTTGGTGATTTATTTCCTATTCATTGTTATAACGACAGCTCACAAAAATACTTGCATATGTAATATTACTGCCACCACAGAATTTAAAATTAAAAACCATAAACTTCATTATACTAGACGCACGTTTCGATAGCAAAGCTATCATCATCAGCAAGAACATTGAACTAAATATTTACACTAAAGCTATCCTTAGTTATGCCCAAACATAACATAGTATGCTGATTACGATTATGGTTGACTGCCAGCGGGCTTAACTTGAAACGGCCGCGTAAAATCGGCTTATATAAAACAATTGTGCGTGACAGAGAGCGCATATCTGATTTTTCTGAAGCAGCGGTGTAAAGGCCGCCAATGCGCCCGCTCCAAGCTTAACTAATTATCAGGCTTGTAATTTCGGTCCCGTTCGATCATCTGCTGTACGAAATTTTATTACTCGGACTGTCCCTCCACAGTCTCTGGCGTCCCCACCAACTTAGCGATGCCACAATACGACATCAATGCAAATGCATGTTCATACAGAAAGATTGGTTTTCGTTTTCATTTAATAATTCCCTAATAAAGGAAACTTCCTTTATTTGTTTTAAGTTTTTACTAGAGATTTCGTTTTTTATTTTATACTTTAAAGAATGAAATTCCTATTCCTAGTTTAAATTTTATTAAGAAAACATTTTCTTTTAAAACTTACCCACATGAAATAAACAGTGGTTTTTATTACATTTTCTGAGTGTACTTTAGCATTGTTTTTTGCTTTCATTTTTTACTTGCGATTTCCTTTTTTAATTTATATCT
>RXPK01004509.1:0-91685 GCA_004143645.1 Protaetia brevitarsis
TTAAAATACAAAGTTTACCCAGTTGCAACACGTTGCAAGAATCAGTAATCAGTAAAATTGTGACAGTTTTGTGCGAGACTACGAATACGTGCATATTTAGATATAAAGACTACATTCATAGTATCATTTTTATCCAAAGGGTAAGTCGATATTTTTTGTCATAATATTTTAAAGTTAAATATCTTGATGCAACAAATTTTGCCACAATCGACATGTGCTTCCTATAACCGGCGTAACATAAACATAACCTTATCTGTCGTGTCGTATGAAAAGTGTAGTTTTAATAATAAAGTTCATGTTCAAGTGCAACTAATTTTTCGATTTTTCAACCCGTTAATTTGTGATTTGTACAATAGCATATTGCAATTTAGATTTGACGAAATTGGTTTGAATATTGCATCAACATTTATTAACGAAAGCACCTACGTATTGTTGGTTCTCAATTAAAGAATGATTAAAGATAAGCACACATAGAGAAAGAAAAACGTCGAATTAGTCAAAATTACGTTCGTTTTTTTTATTTATATTAATATTTTACAATGTAATAATCAATAATCAACGCTTGGAAGGTACCTATACTTACATTAACAAACAACATATGTTTGAATAAAATCAGCATTCTTTATTGGAGAGGTATTTTTGCTTGAACGTATTTAATCTTTTAATTAAATGCCGATTTTTTTTTGTTAAATTAACTTATCTCCTTCTTTAGGCATATAACCACATTGTAGGTATATTCCATAAAATCAAAACAGTAAGCATTTAATCCTTAAACGAAATATAGATTGATAGGATAAGAAATGTAATGAAAGCTGAATAATTTTTTTAAAATATTGCATCAGCATCAATGCGCATTGTTGTTTTAAGAAAACTATTAGTAGAGTTTAGTGTCTGAAGTGGAGGTATTACATATTAGTATTGATTTTAAACGTTTTTGAATACGTTTCGCGTATTCTCGTTTAATTAAAACATTTGTAATGTTTTTTTTTTGTTACATAAAACAATAAGTTTAAAAATAAATGGATACTCTATGCAATTATATAGGGAAATAATTTTAGTATAATTTGTAAGATATCAGCAATAGCCATTACTCGAATAACAAAAATATCTCCTAACATTTATTTATACTAAAAGTTATCTACAAGTGATGCGGAAAATATTATAATAAAAAATGAATTACCTAAAAATAACTTTAGCTAAAAATAATGGTTAAGAATCCTGTAGTACACCAGAGCTATTCATATTTTTGCTTGTATCCTTGTGTAATCTTTCCGGCATTGTTATGCAGACATTCAGTCGATTTTAGTGGCTACGCAAACCATCTTCTCATAAGGCAAATCTACCTTATCTGGCTCACCCAAATATGTACAAAATTTCAAAGTATACTTCAGATGATCCCTGTAATAATCTTCCTGTAATTCTTCTGGTATTAACGTGATATTATCATAGAGATTAATAAGTGCTCTTGCAAAATCTGCAAAGGACATGAGCATTTTATAATATTCCTATTAATAAAAAAATGCAAACTTAGTTATAATACCAGGATAGTTTTCTATAGGCGAACTCCCTTTTTCTGATTCGCAAGCGTCAACATTAAAACCAACGCTTGTTGCAAGATCTGTCAGATATTTGCATGGGTTTTCACCATAATCACATAGAACCTTTTCGTTCGGTAAATACTTAGCCCAAGTTTGTTCGACGACAGGTCTGCTGAACGATTTATGAAATGGCGTGTCGACCATTATATTTAGGAAGATCTGTCCTTTAGGTTTGAGCATCGTCCGCAGCATCTCAAGGAGGGACCTAAACGTTTCAGCATGGTAAAAAAAATGATTCTCGCAAGAAGTTTCACCCACCTGTTATCCGGTATCCAGTGAGCTACAAACGGTACAAATATGCGGTCAAATCTATTCCTCATCTTTTCTACTTCCTCAGGCTTCATCACGTCCATCAATTCATATTCAATATTCTCGACCTGGTTATGTTCCCTGGCGTAATCTATCATGCACTGACGTTTGTCGACGCTAATCAGTATTGCCTACGCGGTCCTTTATGTAAGGGTAAAGAACGGTCCTGCTGACTAACCCGGTAGCACACCCCACTTCCAGGACTTCCTCCTGGTGGTCGTTCCACTTCAATAGGGGACCGAATTTCTGCAAATCTTGCGCGACAAGCGGTACCGAACAGGTGGATCTGCTATACAATAAAACCGGATTCATTTTTATTACACAAATGTTCTTTCCTGTCTTTATTTATACCTACTTATTGTAACTAATTCACGTTTATCATTTATTACATATAGGCTGAGTGGTTGTCGATAAGATCTGTAGAATCGTGTTAACTTAAGCCATTTGGGATTAATGTTTGACGTTTGTACTTTGTGCCGCATCGTATCAAATATGTAGGTACATACTTGGCTTACTTAAAAATCGCCGGGGATTAGTTATTACAATTAAAAACATGCACAGATAAAAAGGATTACTTGAATCAAAGAAATATTTTTTTTGCCGCCACTAAAAGAATTATTTTAAAGCTTCATTTCTTGACCATTGTTATATGCGTAAAGAACTATTCGTTTCAGGTAATACGTATTCCTTTCACTGAAATAATATTATTTAAGTTGCACTTCCGGTTACATGGAAAGTCTTGGCCAACTTTGATATTTTAAATAGAAACATATATTCTTTGGAGCATTTTTAGGTTCTACTGGGTATTTTAAAACCAATTTTATAAAACATCTACTTACCTATCGGTTACCGTTTCAGAGTTATTTTGGTTTTTGGGAAGAAAAAAAAATAATGCATTAAATGTATTTAACAGCTATACATACAGTAAAAGATAAAGTTTTCATGTTGACTGTGGGAAGTGTGAGTCATCTCTACTATTTACTACCAAGGAATAAAAAGCAAACAAAATTATACAGGACATCCCACAATCTAGGGTTGATTTGGGGTAATTTCTTAGTGCTAAAAGTATTTTTTTTCCAAATGGAACACCCTGTATATTTTTACAACACTATGTGTTGTAGAATCGTATCTTCTATGGAAAAGCTATAGATATTCTTATACCTATTTCTGCTGGAAAGACAATTATTTTAGTTATTCAACTAATAGTTTTTACTATGGGTTCGAAATATCTTGCATAATAATGAAATGAACAATAAAATATACTATAATAATTGTAAAATTTCAGAATATGTCAACTGCCAAACTAATCGTTAAAACAAAATAATAACCGATATGTGGTATATCTGGTTGCCTACTTCCCAGTTACCAATATATTCACCTTTATGCTATATCATTTACGTTAAAAATATCATAACGGTCGCAATGAATTTCCGTATGTTGTATCACTATATGCAATCCCACGTGTTAAAATTAAAACGTTATAAGAGGAAAAAAGTAGAGAGATAGGAAACGTCTAACAACGGAGACAGCTTTATGCGTGATTCTGTCAATTAGAAAGAATAATTGCGGCGCAAGCATAGAGGTTAGTGTGGTAGTGGTGTTGTGTCGTTGACAATGACATTTTGAAGAAACTATTTATACAAATTCACTTGAGAAGGGAACATAAAGATTAAAATATTAAAAGAAGAATGAAATTCCGCTTTATTACTTATAAATATTGATTATTTCGCGCCAAAAATATCCAAACGAGCGCCATCTACATAGTCAAACTTCAGTTACCCAAGGAATAAATAAAATTTGATAAAATATAGAAATGTTAAACCTAAAGAAACCCGAGATATTTGTTGTAATGAAACGCTGTCAATGATATTATTAATAAATTAATTACAAGAGAAAGTTCTAATTCCTACCAATTCAGTATGGTAAATTAACGTTACTTTTAACGCGAATAGTCACATGGAAGATTAGATGTGTGTTAGGTTATGTTGAATGTATGGTCGGTGCTATGAAGTGAAACCCGGTTAAAATTAATAAGTGAAGTGTTTTTCTTTATTATCATCTTCCGAGGCAACTCAAAGAGAGACAGAGTTTGAAACGAGGTATTAAGAACAGATTTAAACTTTTAAAAGTTGCTCTAATAAACCAACAGCCAACAAATTCTTGAAATCATTACTCATTTTCAAAAATCAACTCGTTTCCATCATTGACAATTCAGTAAACTTTAACCTTACTTTTGTTAATAACGTTGCTGTTATTCGTATAACTGCAAGGGATCGTATGGCGTTATTTTATTCCACATAACGTACTGTAAATAACATGCATGTTATTTTATAACGTACACTTATCGGATACAGCATACCACTTCAGACTAAAATAACGTAAATACGTTATATTTGATGATAACGTACATGTTCTTAATAACGTAAACGTAAATGATACATCATAAGGGGAATTGACAATTTGTTTTTTAACGTTACACATAGGGAAATTGTATGTGTAACAGAAAAAAAAAGAAAAACTGGTATAATATTTAAACCAAGTTTTATGTTAAATTGGATGAGTATTTTATTTCCACTACCGGACATTCTTCTGCATAAATGAACACAAACAAGTTTCGCTTTAGGCTCGCCTATAGACAAAGCGCATTTGAGGTGTAATTTTCAATTGTGACGACGAGAACACGTCAATTGTTTATGGGAATGTAAAAACAATGGTTTAAGATTTTAATAATGTGATATCGAATGGTTTGTTTTGTAAATGAATACAATGAATCATAAATCTGTTAGATTTCGAATTCGAAATCGAATTTTCATTATAGAATGTGTCCCCAGATTGGCGCAATTAATAAAATACTTAATTTTAATTTTTGCATTTGCAAAATTTGTTTTAGTAATCGAAATGTTGACTTAACTTACTACTAAGTGCTGAAAATTAAGAAAACGTGGCAAGAGTAATTATTTGGGAAATTAAATAATTACGGAGTAAGGGAAAACTCCGTGGTCATTGATTTTATTTATTCTGACACATGAGGTCTTCTAGGACTTTTGCCTTTACATAAACAAACACCCTGTCATTTCAAATTTATTGTATCGATCGTAGATCGACTGTGTAGGTGGTGGTTTTCCAAAATGTGTTCGAAAATGTCGTTGGACAACAGTTACGGAGTTCGTTTTGTCAAATTCAAGCACGCGATATGCTTTCTCAGTAGTGTTTGCAGCCATCGCAGGTATTATGCTTGCGCAGTACTACCAACTGTACTATCGAAACTTCTACAGTTCCTCCACCTGACAGCGCAAAATGCATGTCGATATCACAAATAACTTTTGTTTTAGACAATACCAAAGGCGTCTATTTCTTTTTATAGTAACGCTGTATGTATTGTTTTATAGGCATTATACAAATGCAATATCTATCATGATCGTACATAAGTACACAGAGATTCAAAATGATTGTCAATTCCGCTCCTATAGATAGTAACAGGGTGTAGGTATATGCCGCGTGTTTGTAATGAAGGTTTGAACTAAGTCAGTGTTGGAACATAAGAAAGTAAACGGATCTATCATAAATAAGGAAAACGTAACCTATATTTGAACTCGCATTATATAAACGACTATGGATTGGTGTTTCTGCTTGTAAAAATGAAATGTAATTAATTTAACTTTACTAAATTATGATTTTACAATTCAGTACTAACTGGTGTTTAACTAAATTTATTTATTACTTTAAATTATAACATACAATTAGTATAATTATTAAGTGACAAAACTGCATCTCTCAGTTCTTCTATGGTATGCATGCGGTTTCTATAGATCCTATTTTTTAGATAGCCGAACATGAAGTAATCTTTTAATGGGGTTAGATCAGGCGATCTTGGTGGCCATCTTTGCGCTCTAACGAACCTGTCAGCAAAAAACTGTTGAAGATATTGGCAGGTTTGTCGAGCAGTATGTACTGGAGCATTATCGTGCTGAAAATAACCTGCTTCAAGCTCATTTTCTTGTAACCCTGCAATAAACAATTCCAACATCTGTTGGTAACGTTGGGCTGTTACAGTTTCCTCGAAGAAAATTGGCCCTGTTATTCGTTGCCTGGACATAGATAACTAAACTCCAACTTTTACGGGATGCAATTGCGTTTCTCGAAATTCGTGTGGATTTTCTGCAGACCAGATACAATAGTTTTGTAAATTGATATAGTCTGTTAGATAAAACCAGGCTTCATCCGAGAAAAATGATTTGTTTAGCAAGTCATCGTCCCTTAAATTGTTATTAAACCAATGACAATATTCCAATCGCCTATCGTGATCTAATGGTAATAATTTCTGTACCGTAGAAACTTTATAGGGATGAAAATGTAACTTTCTTTTGACAGCTCATTGCGCTGAAGTGTATGATAAGCCTATAAAATTATAAAATGTAATAAACTATTTCACTTAATGTTAATATTGATTTTTTACCTGTTTGTTGAGCTAATTACCACAGATAAATTCCCTTATTTTCTTACAGTATTCAGAAATACTATTGTTCGTGATATTAGATGTAAATATAAACGGTTTGAAAAAAATTAAAAGATAAATAATCGAAAGATACTACAATACGCACGCCAATGTCGCTAAATGTCAAGAAAATTCATTTAATGTATGAAATTTGTATGTAGCTAACTTCGCTCATTAAATTGGTAATAAGTATAGATAAATTTTCCGGAAAACAGTTTTTTTCTTACGACAATCATTTTGAATCACATGGTATAGTTTAGTGCATTCAGGACACCTGTATAAACAGTTTTTATGCATTGAGATTGGCGTGAGAAATATCACACGTTTATTGCATCAAGCGATTAATATAAAGCGATAAACGAAAAAAATAATACCCTTTCAGATCAAATCATTCGTTGCTAGAGCAAGATGTGTGGGATATGGGCGATTTTCGGTATCCAGAAGGGGGACTGTTGCTTCAACGCGTTTCAAAAGATCTCTCACAGAGGCCCAGACAGTTGGAGGATCGATTTTGATCAAAGACTGAAGGTGAGTTTCTTGCGACTTCCTAAAGAAGAACATTCATTTAACGCTATTCAAATTTCAGAACGGTTTCTTGGGATTCCACCGTTTGTCGATCGTCGACAGTAAATATGGTATGCAACCGATGAGGTTGCACGAATATCCCGAAACTCAGCTTCTGTGCAACGGGGAACTGTACAACTGTAAAAGGGTATGTGTTTGTGACGACCCATGATAAAATTGCTAATTTTGACGTTATATTTAGTTAGGCGAGGAATTCGGTTTCAACTATGAGACCTGTTGTGACGTGGAATGTATTGTGCATTTATACAAGAAATTTGGCGCCGAAAAAACCGTTAAAAACTTGGATGGCGTGTACGCATTTTGCATTGCGGATTTTGGTGCGAAAAAAGTGTTATTGGGCAGAGATCCTTACGGCGTAAGACCGATGTTTAGATTGAAAACTCCTGATGGCGTCTTGGCGATTTGTTCCGAAGCCAAAGGTGAGTTTGTCGACTTTTCCATTTTCTTTTTTCGTTCTTCATAAATTGCTTTGAATTCGCAGGTTTGATGGCGGTGGAAAAATACATTAACGGTACTGGTGGAAGAATATTCGAACCATTCCCTCCTGGTACTTTCGAAGAGTATGAATTGCTGGATGATGGAAGGACGAAGCTGATAAATTCTGGCCGTTTTCATCCAGCTGGCGAAAAGCCCAGTTTTACGCCTTTTATTCCGTACGAAGGTGAGATAAATTGTAATTAAATTCATACCATATCATATCACCGGCTTAATTATGATCAAAAAGTTGTTGTAAGTTCTGGATTGGTGGAATTATTATGTTTGGTGTTAGAAAAAAACCAGGAAAAATGTATTTTTTTCTGATTTTTTTTTTCTAATACCGAACATCATATGATCAAAAAAACTAAATCATCTTGGGATGCTCTTCCTTTAGCCCTGTGATTTCCTTTAGCATTGCGTCGTCTGTTCATGAAATTACTGTGCACTTGTTTCTGTATTTACCGATGTAGTTTTAAATTAATCAGGTAGAAACGTAATTCGCAATTGAAACAACAAGGAATTAAGTGTTTATTTGTACATACATATATTTAGATTTTTGTTTTCAAAAACGCTGGTTCAATTGTTTCTTCCTGCATAGTGATAACCTTGAGATAATCTGATCCAGACATTGAAATCTTAGCAATTGATGCAAAAGCTGTTTTGGGATGTTGATAACAATTATTGTGCTGAATTATTATTATTCTATGTGTTTATGTTTATGTATGATATACAGGGTGTTCCTAAATATCATGTACATAAGGAAGGGGGTAATTATTTGGTTTATTTTGTGCCTAAAATTTCATATAAACATAGATCTGCAAACGCTTCGTTACCAATCTGCTGGGTGTTGAAATTTCAAGATTTTTTTCACTTTTTACTGTATAGCACCTACAGTTTTTTTGAGATATTTTGCTCAAATGTGGAAGGTAGGTTACGCTATAAGGCCTGCATCATTAGCCATGCCAAATGATGATGTAAATCTACAGGGTAATAATTTTGTCGGGGTCATGCCCTCTTTTCCCACCCTGAACTTTTTTGCGATGCGCCACTGCTAGATTCTAAAATACGCAATAAATTTTCTGTTTTGTTTAGAAACTTTTTGATCTCTTGTATTTTTTTCTTATCTCTGACCGTTATCGAGAAAAAAAAAATAGAAAACAATTTTCTGTAATTCGTCAGAGAAAATTAATTTTTTTAAAATGGTCTAGCAGGCTCTGGCTTTATTTAGATAATCACTCGAGTTTATTAATTTGACAAATTAAAATAGGACAATGCTATTTCCTATGCAGAGCAAACGGTTTGTTTGTTCAGGAAGATTAACCAAAAATTTTCAATTTCAATCCACGTGGTTTCAAATTAAAATAAACTAAACTTGGACAATTACTAGAAATTTACAAAAAAGAAAAAACCAAATGCAAGGACAGTGCTTCTACTCACCCAAACGAGGTGATTGATAAATAAAAATGAAACAGCAAAAATGAACAACGGAAAAATTAACTCTTTAAAATATAACGAGAAAAAAAAAAACTAAAATAAATATCTTCGTAAACAAAAAAAAATAATTGATCTTATATCTATAATGTGCACACTTCAATATATTAACAATTATCACAATATGAATTTCTTGATGGACTAAATAAAAGACAAACAAAGCGAAATTTACAATATCAGAATGAATTACAAAATGGCAACCAAAATATACAAAAATACGTCTACTCACGTCAATAGTCGAACAGGGAAGTCCATGACAAAACTCTACAATTGTTTTTCTTAAAAAAATCCGTCTCTCAAAAGCGTACAACGCAGACGTAAAACACACGACAATATTGAATAGAATCCGCATTAAAACAACACAAGCAAACGATAGACATATTATAACGTTTTTCTATTTTTAAAACGTTGTCGGGGTTTAGAAAAACACACAGGCGATATATTTAAATTCACTTATTCTATTAACACAATTACGGTACTTAAAATCTATTAAAATGCTTATTAATTAAATCACTATCACTAATGTCTTTATTTATGTAAACGATTTATTTGCACCGATATTTATATTACACGTACTAAGTCACTCTTTTTATTTCACTTGCGATCCGCACTATCCAACTCGTATCGACTGACTGGCTGCTGGCCAATTCGACGCGTTATTTATACCTGGCGCGAAACTTCCAGATGGTTCGGGACCCTTCTAGAACGTAGATTTCAGGAGAATATTCACGAATCTTCGACCCGGTACTGCCCTCTGTCATTCCTCGTAGGTAGTTCTTTCTTCCGCTATGCTAGCGCCATCTAGGGACGCCTATCGGAACCGCCAGTTTAAAAAGTTGGCGCTCGTTACAATATGAGTGAATGGATTAATTTAAAAAAACTTAATACAATATAAATTAAAAATGATACAATAAACTCTTTAACTAAATTTATACAAACCAAAATAAAATTGTGAAAAATTCTCGGTAACTTGAACAACAGCTGTTTTAGCAAGGAAAACAACCAATAAATAACCAGCAAATATGCAACACAAAATACACCAGCAAATTGGGTTGTCTAACCACAGCAATACATACATGGCTCTAATTAGTTACCATATCTCTATTTTTTGAAATTAATTTTCGAAAAAGCAAACTCTTAACTTTTTTTTTAAAACCACTTTGTATCTTGGTTGCAATTGTTTTTTTTTTGCCCAGACGACAACATCAAAATGCTAAATTCCCCATAAGTTTTTGAATCATTGTTCACGTGACTTTCAACATAAAACGAAAAATCCATAACAATAAAGTCAATATGTTATCGCAGCACTGACAGAAGACGTTTCGGCCAACATCAGAACATTACTGAAAGAAGCCGTCAAAAAGCGTTTCATGGCGGACAGACGAATAGGTTGTCTATTATCTGGAGGCTTAGATTCTTCCTTAGTCGCAGCGTTGGTGCTGAAACTAGCGAAAGAAGCTAATCTCCCCTACAGAATTCAGGTAGTAAAAAATAAACGATTCGATTTTAAAGCAACATCATACAACTCGTTTATCACGCGCAGACATTTTCTATCGGCATGGGCGACAGTCCAGACATCGTAGCGGCGAGAGATGTGGCCAAACACATCGGCAGCGAACATCATGAGGTCATATTCACGGAAGAGGATGTCGCGAAGTGTCTAGATGATGTTATATATCATCTAGAGACTCCTGACATCACTACGATTAGGGCATCTGTCGGCATGTACCTCCTGTCTAAGTACATCAGGGAAAATACGGACAGCACCGTTATCTTTAGTGGGGAAGGTGCTGACGAAGTCGCTCAAGGTTATATTTACTTCAGGGATGCTCCGAATGCGGACGAGGCCTTGAAGGACAGCAAGAGATTGTTGCACGAGATCTACCTGTTCGACGGATTAAGAGCCGATAGAACCACGGCTTCTCAAAGGTATTTTAAGCTAATTAAATTGTAATTTTGAGTTTTTTTAATTAATTTTTTTAAGTTTGGAATTAAGAGTGCCGTTTTTGGACCAACAATTCGTTTATTACTATTTAAATTTGCCGAAGGAGTTAATACGACCGAGAGATGGCGTTGAGAAATTTCTGATCCGTTCAGCTTTTGATGAAACCAACTTGCTACCTAAAAGTATTTTGTGGAGACATAAAGAAGCGTTTAGGTAAATATTACGTTTACAATAATTACTTTCTGAACATGATCTGTGAGATACAGGATGTTTCCTGGGACAGAATTCATCTATAACAGTATGTATTAAAAAATTGTTATAAATCTTTACAAGATTGTAATGTAAAATTATAGGAATCTGTACAGGGTATCTCATAACCTCAATACAATCTTCCATTTTTTTTTTCTTAAATAGAAAACTTCCATTATTATTGCATTTTTAGAAATATCAGTAAATTTTAAACATATAAGAAAAAAATATCGTATACCTAAACTTGATCATTTTCAAGATATCTTTGACTTACACTTTCAGATTTCATGTGTGTTGTGTTTATACCTCAAGTTTAATATATTATTGAGTGTTCGTCAGTTAAGTGAAAACTCAACCTCATTTAGAGATATCTCATTTTTTTAATAGAGCAGCTTGCATATGTTTACATTATCATTGAATTCTTACTAGTAAATGCTTTGATTTTTGTTAAGCATGTTTTATGTTTATCTCTAATTTTAGAGTTATTATGATTTCCATTAATTTTTCATTTATTTTAATCTTATTAATTTAATCTTAAGAAAGAGATATTTGTGGAAAATAAATACTTGCCATAAAAAACTGTATTACTGTAAAATTAAAACAAGAAATTTTCGATTTAACTACCATTTTATCTTACGCACACTTGTACTCTATTTGTGAAAATTGTATTTAGATATAAGTCAACAACATTTCTTCGCGGATTTCTTTTTTCTCAAATAGTTGCAGTTTTAGGTGTTTGTCTTCTTTTGATATTTTACTTCTCTGCCCTTTCAAAGACTCTTTTAACCTTTCAAAAGAAAGCACATTAGGTTTCTTTTCCGACCTGAAATCAGAAAACAGTTTCTGCTAGATTCTGAGTATATATTGTCGTGGTATAAGCATTTGATATTATTTAATTGTAACAGTACTAGTTTTACTTTTATGTGTTTTAAAAATAAAAAGGATATAATAAAAAAAATGATATAAAATATAGCAGTAGACAGCCAGATGATATTCAGGTGATTTAGGAGACATCTCTGCATTTGGCAAGTCCCTCAAGGCGTGTTCCTTCAGAAAGTAAAGATGATCAATAGTGAAATACCTACGTATTGAAATTAAATATTAGAATTTGAATAGTATATTTTTATAACTGATATTGACAGATCAAAGTTGGATCAAGTTTCAGTTCGATGTACATTTTTTTTTTTACAGTGTACTTATTTTATTTAAATCTAGTCTAGTCTAGTAATAATGGTGTTATATGTGTTCGCAATCCAAGTGCATTGATATGTCAATAGAAAGACAGGGAGAATTGCTGAAATTCGATTTCGTCGAAAATTGACGTCTATATAAGGTTGCATACTCTTTGTATTGATTCTAAGATTGTAAATTTGACATGGTAATTAGTAAAACAAGATTGGAAAGGACTATATTTATCCTTCATTTTTATATAGTAATAAGAATTGAAAATTTTTAAATTTATTTTTCTCATGATCTAGAGACACCTACCTTTATCTTATAATGAATGTAAGGTGATTCCAGAATTTTGCAATAATTATTTATTTCAATTTTTTTTAATTTAAACATTCCATAGTTTCATTTGGTCACATGGGCATTCTTATGTATTAAATATCTTATATCCTCTCACTTCGGTGAAAGTAACGGATTTTCAAAGGCAATTTGCCCCCCTGACGAAAGACAACCGCTATCGAAGTCTGTTAGAGAATTTCAATTCAAAAGGATTTGTAAAATTTAACGGCTATTTTGATAAAATCTAATTTATTCAAAATTCCAACGTAAATGTTGTTGAATTTATGTATTTTTTTATATTGTTGACAGTACCAATATCGTGTAAATATGGTTCATGGTAATAAATATTATTATTATTAATGGAGGTATTGTACTTAACTACAACAACATCCTGCCAGTAAATTTGCCTTTCTGAGACAGTTTGCCCCCCTGACGAAAGACAATCGCTAGCGAAGTCTGTTAAGCTTGTATGACACGATCAAAGTGTATCAAAGTTTCTTAAGAAATGTCGAAACTTTGCTACCAAAGTTACATTACAAAGTTTAACTTTGACAGCCAAAGATTTAAAGAGATAATTCAGGGGCACCAACATACTAGCTTCATGGTTGTTTATTTTTCAGTTTGAGGTTAAGAGTTGTAGGTATAATGGCCGAATAAAAAGTTCCACACTGTATTGTTACTATTTAATTACATACATACTCTGGTTATACATTTCACAAAACGTGCTTTCATTCTACAACATCTTACTACTTGATCTTCTAGTACCTACTGTTACCTACTTCATATCTGTTCCTTACTTCATGCGACAGCCTCCCTACCACTCGGTGGCGCGCAATTCAAAAAAATATACTACAACTCGTCCATCCTGACGCAAGATTGACCTCAATCTTGATAAACATTAACACAAACAATTTTTTCTAAAACTTAAATCTATATGCTTAACCTAACAGTAAACAAATAGTAACATGTAACCAAACAAATTTTATCAGTATTTACTATTATTAATCGTCGTTGTTACACCAAGGTTTTATACAATCTACTGCCACAATAGATTCAAAAGGTCGTTGTGAGAATTGATATCCATCTGGATCCACCACAACATATCTATCATTTGGCAATGTCTTATGAATCTTGTACGGTCCTTTATATCGCGGTATCAATTTTTTATTGACTCCTGGAGTAGCTTCGTGGTTAACTATCATAACCAATTCTCCTTCTCTGTACATTCTTGGTGCTTTTCGCTTTTCATTGTAATATTTCGTATTGTACTCTTGTGTTTTTTCAATGTTTATTGCAGCTTCATGCCTAATGGCTGGTAAATCACGCTCAACATTATCACCGTCTTCTAGAAATTTTCTCAACCCATCGTTCACATTTCCTCTCTGGTTTACTCCAAATAGAAGTTTTGCAGGGGTTTGTTTAGTCGACCTATTAATAGTATTATTAATGGCATATTCGACATTCTCTAAGGCTACATCCCATTCATCTGGATTTCTTGTTACCTTTGCCAACATAGGTATAATTTCTCGGTTAAGCCGTTCTATCTGGCCATTAGCTCTAGGTACGCCTACTGCTATCAACACATGCTCTATATCTTGTTCAGTCATAAAGCCTTTAAATCCGTTTGCAGTGAAGGCAGATCCACGGTCAGAAATAATTCTAATAGGTTTTCCATAATAACTAAAATATCTCGTCAGATGTTTCAACACCTCCTGGGTGTTTGTGGTTTTACAAGCATACAGTTTAATATATTTCGCAAATCCGTCTATCACAGCAAATATATATTTGTTATTATTCTTCGTTTTCTCTAAAGGTCCGCAGTGATCGATATGTAGGGTATTAAAGGGTAAATCTCCTTTGGGTACGCTATGTAAAAATCCTGAACGTTTACCCGTATTCGCATTGTAAGTAATACATTTTAAGCAATTTGATATGTAGCGCCTAACCTTGTCTCTCATTTGTGGAAACCAATAAGATCGACGAATGACTTCTATAGTTTTCTCGCATCCTCCGTGACTCATATCATCGTGGCTAGTGCGTATGATGTTACAATTCCATTGCTTGGGGTACATAAAATAATAGGTGTTTTCCATCTTTCCGGTAGACTAATCCTTCTCGCAGTTCAAACATTTTGCTTTCCTCTTTTTCTAACCCGTTTCTCACTTGTCTAATCAGCTTGTCCTCTGCTTGGTTTATTGCTAAGTTCTCTTCCAAGGTATTTTCTTCTATGACAAGGACTGTATCAAAACATCTGCTAAGAGCATCTACATGTTGCATTTGTTTATTTGACCTATGTTCGATTTCGTAGTCGTAACTTTGAAGAAATAACGCCCATCGGTTAATCCTAGGTACAATGTCTTTTTTATTTAACGTGAGCCGAAAACTATCACAATCAGTAACTATTTTGAATTTTCTAGAATGTAAGTATACATGAAATCGTTTGATTGCATACACCGCGGCAAGACATTCCAACTCATAACTATGATATTTAGCCTCGCATTCTGAAGTTCGTTTACTAAAAAACATGACAGGGTGAAATTTTCTATCGCTTTCTTGTCTCTGCAACAAAATTGCACCAAAGCCTGAAGCACTGGCGTCGCAATGGAGCTCAGTCTCCGCCGTAGGTGAATATAAGCATAAAACTGGCTGGCACGCTAAACTATTTTTTAGTTGCTCGAATGTGCGCAAATGCACTTCGGTTAATCTGAACACAGCATCATTTTTCAATAAATCATAAAGTGGCTTTGTACGAGACGCAAAATTCTGTATAAATTTTCTAAAGTAGGAAATTAAGCCCATAAAGCTACGAAGTTCTTTAATATTTCTCGGAATAGGAAACTCAGTAACAGCTTGGATGTTATCATTACATGGTCGAACACCTTGTTGATTTATCAAATAGCCTAAGTAGTTAATGTCTTTTCTTAAAAATAAACACTTATCTAAACGTAACTCTAGCCGATTGTCAACTAGAATAGTAAGTACTCTTTTCAAAATGCTCAAATTTTCCTCTACTGTTTCAGTTGCTATAAGCAGATCATCAATATAAATCAAAATTTTCTGATCTTTCAAAAGATCTTCAAAAATTCGGTAAACATACCTCATAAAAATACTAGGACTGTTCCGAAATCCAAACGGCATTTTTTGCATACTCAAATTGACCCATGTGAGTTACAAATGAAAAATACTTAGTTGATGCTTCATTGACTTTCACGTGATGGAAGGCATTCTTTAAATCTAACTTAGTGAAGAAACATTTATTTCGAAGACTTTCAATTTGATCTTCAATCACAGGAATCGGAAAGTTTTCTTTTAGAGCAATTTTATTTAACTCTCTGAAGTCAATACACATTCGCGTTTTATTCTTTTTCCGTACCAAAACTATTCGAGAAGCAAATTCTGAATTACTTGGCTTGATTGTACCTGCTTTAAGCAAATCTTTTACTATTAAGTTAACTTCAGCTTTATCTGCATATGACATTCGTCTGGGTGAAAAATAAAAAGGTGCAGTATTTTCTTTGACATGGACAGACATTTCAAACTCAACCCTTGGCGTATCTGGACGCTCTGCCTCTACATAGTATTTCTTAAATATGTCATTTACAGCTACCTGCTCTAAATAAGGTAAGTTACTGTCTATATTTAAAGTATCATTTGCATGCACATTAAAATCGTTTATCAATAACAAATCATTGTGAAACTTACAGTCATTTTCAAGTATTGGTTTGATACAAATTTCATTTGATAGGACACATTCAAACTTGGATTGACACAAAAAATCTCTACCTAAAACAACGTTATATGACATAGTAGTATCAGGTACCACACGAAATTTCATGTCCAATGAATAATTTTCTACATTTATTGTATCAACGAAAAATCCTATAACTAACAATTTACTGTTGTTAATACCTTTAAAAAATAAGTAGAACTATTACATGATTCTAGTTCGTAATTTTTAACTATGCTTTCTTTAATGAAAGAGATTGGACTGCCTGTATCAACTACAGAATCGTACTTACATGACAATTTCATAAATTTAACATTTAACTGGTATGGGGGTACTATTGTTGTGTCTTCTTCTACTAGTAAAGTTGTCGAATCTGGTACTGCTGAGCTGGACGCTCTTCCTTCCGCACTTGGCACTCCTTTCTTCTTGGGACAATTTCGTTTTTGATGGTTAGTAGATCCACACTCATAACAGGCTCCTTTTTCCCTCTTTGGTTTAGGACATCTAGTGGATATATGGCCGTCTTCATTACAGTTATAACATTTAGTCAACTTCTGGGGGTTAGTAACTAATGAGCTCCCCCGATGCAACTGGTAAAGTTGTACGCTGAGGTTGTTGCCGCCCTTGTTGAGTCATATCGCCCATAACTTCCTGCATGTGAGCCAATGTTTTGAATTCCTTCATCCTGGCCTGTATTTGTAGCCCATAATTATTAAATCCTTCTATAATGTACGTAATAAGATCTTCCTCTGCAAGATCTAATCGATTCCCTAATGCTACCTTCTCTTGGAAATACGAGCTGAATTTTTCGTTTTTATTCCATTGCTTAGCTTCGAACTTTCTCATATTCGATATCTTATCCTCCCTACTCTTAAACATTTTGGACAGTTCTTCCTTCAATTTGGCAAACCCGTATGTAACATATTCAGGTTTGGATTCATACCATGTTTTCGCTCTACCTCGTAATTTATTAGCAATTAGTAACACCATTACTCCATCAGACAAAAGGTAAAGTTGTTTAATGTTGTTTATCCTTTCTAACCACATTGTTATGTCTTCATTTGCGTTTCCATTAAACTCTGGGATTGTTGCGGCTAATTCTGTCGGATATCGACTTTTCTGTTGAGTAACAGCATCAACAGTTGCTGCTATTAATTCCTTAACACTTAACGGAGTAGGTTGAAATTCTCCCGCCTCATCTGTTACAACTATATCGCTTCCCGGCATTTTTAACGGTTTTTCTCCTTCGTAACCTTCCAAATGTATCACCAATTCAACCAGTCAAATTTTACCTTCTTAACACCGCATTAACCGTTCTATCATCCCACTTCTGATGATTGTAGGTATAATGGCCGAATAAAAAGTTCCACACTGTATTGTTACTATTTAATTACATACATACTCTGGTTATACATTTCACAAAACGTGCTTTCATTCTACAACATCTTACTACTTGATCTTCTAGTACCTACTGTTACCTACTTCATATCTGTTCCTTACTTCATGCGACAGCCTCCCTACCACTCGGTGGCGCGCAATTCAAAAAAATATACTACAGAGTTAAGATTGTTTTGGAGGAGTTGTAGAGTAGCGAAGTGTTTGTATCAATTACAGACACAGCTAGTCTTAATTCTTCTATTTTAATTAAATTTAAACCTTTTACAAAATAATTTGTGTTGGCACACCATAATTTTGACCGACTTTGATAATAAAATTTGTTGTAACTATTTTTTATGTCAAAGTAAAATTTGATGTGAATCAAAGTTGCCATTCACACGACGACTTTGAAGTGAATTTGAACCACTTTGACATAAAAAAATTAGGTAGTTTGATCGTGTCATACAGGCTTTAGAGAATTTCAATTTCAATTCAACAATTTCAATTTTAAAAAGGATTCACTAGCCAACCTCCGTGAGAGACGGACGTGTCTCGATTAATTTTGTAAAGTTTAACTGCTATTTTGATAAAATCCAATTTATTCAAAATTCCAACCAACCCAAAATGTTGTTCAATTTATGTATTTTTTTTATATTGTTGACAGTACCAATTTCGTGTAAATATGGTCTATGGTAATAAATATTATTATTATTATTATTAATGGAGGTATTGCATTTAACTACAACAATATCCTGCCAGTAAATTTGCCTTTCTGAGGCACTTTGCCTCCCTGACGAAAGACAATCGCTATCGAAGTCTGTTAGAGAATTTCAATTAAAAATGAATAACTAGCCAACCTTCGTGAGAGACGGACGTGTCTCGATTAATTTTGTAAAATTTAACGACTATTTCGATAAAATCCAATTTATTCAAAATTCCAACCTAAATGTTGTTTAATTTACATATTTTTTTATATTGCTGACAGTACCAATATCGTGTAAATATGGTCCCTAGTAATAAATATTGTTATTATTATTATTAATGGAGGTATTGTATTTAACGACAACAACTCCTGCCAGTAAATTTGCCTTTCTGAGGCAGTTTTTGCCCCTGACGAAAGACAATCGCTATCGAAGACTGTTAGAGAATTTCAATTAAAAAGGATTCCCTAGCCAACCTCCGTGAGAGATGGACGTGTCTCAATTAATTTTGTAAAATTTAACTGCTATTTTGATAAAATTCAATTTATTCAAAATTCCAACCAAAATGTTGTTTAATTTATATATTTTTATATTATTGACAGTACCAATATCGTGTAAGTACGATCCAATTATTATTATTATTATTATTATAATGGAGGTATTATATTTAACGACAACATCCTACCAGTAAATTTGCCTTTTAGTCTTGCAAAAACTTATAAAATCCTTTTCTGTTCGCGAATTATAGAGGATCCCATCCCAGTAGAACACCTCGTATGTATATTTCCTCACAGGATACAAATTTATTACTAAATACTTTTTACAGCGACGGTGTGACGTCTAGAAAGAAGTCCTTGTTCCAAATATTGCAGGAAATCGTCGACAAAAGGATGCCGGAACCGTTCAACAAGGAAGACGTCGCCAAGAAGTATCCTCACTGTCCACCGATCAGTAAAGAAGCTCTCTACTATCGAGAGGTTTTCGAGAAGAGCTTTTCCAACCTAGCGCCATCTTTTATCCCTTACTTTTGGATGCCTCGATGGACCGACGCGACTGATCCGTCTGCGAGATTCATTAAACATTATAACGCCGACGCTGAAGTACAGATTAAAGCTTAAAGGTAAACGTCATGAATTAATTCTATTATTATTTATTTTATTGTAATGTATAGGAATATTTCCGCCATTTGATGAAACTACACCCCGTGCACCTGATGTTTGATGTTTTGTTACGAAATGCCGACTCTTATGGATAAATAAAACTAACAATTCATATAAATGTATGGATCAAAGTTTTCCTGAAATTATTGTATTAAATGAACTAAATTGTTTACACAGCTTTCATTTTATCCTAATAGCCGTTTGACTACCAAAATGGACACCTTAGAAAGCGCTATTGGCTTTATTATTTATTTATTTTATATTTATTCTAAATTATCAAAGTTGATAACTTGTTTTTATTTATATTCAATTACTATTATATAGTGAAGTTGAGACAAAATTATTTTCAAACCAGTTAAGATCAGAGATATAAGCTAATTGGAATGTATTTTGTTTTTTTTTTTTATTTAATTTTATATAGTGTAACTTTTTTTGTTATTCTCTAAGATTTATTTATAATGTTGCTTTGTTATGGAATGTTTCCTTGAAGGTTTCTCGAAACCATAAAAAAAAAATTGTTAATTAGGTTGTACATAAAAATCTAAAACGTTTTTGTATGTATATGTATCAAAGTCTAAAGCATTTTAGTGGCAGCAATGCAAAAGTTGCAATGTGGGTCGCTTAATAATAAAAAAATATACAATGTAAAAAAAAAGTGTTTTAATAAACTAATAACTAGAACAATTAAATACAGCTATAACTAACGAACTAACAAGACAAAAAGTGACATTTTGACGATTCTTATTACAATAGTTGGTCAGTTTATGGAGAGGATACTTTAAAGTCATTAATTTTGTTTTGTTTAGGATTTTTTTTGCTTTATGACGCAAGTTGTTATTTTCGTTTAAAATCTTGACATCATCATTGGAGGTAGATTTTTGATGAAGACACATAGATTAGATACGAATGTTGTCGCAAATATAATGAATATTATGTGTTATTTAACTTTATTATTTTTGTATTGCATTAGCATAAAATTTTATTTTATAAAATACTGAACTCCGTCATAAATGTTTGCAGTTTGTGTTGCAACGCAACAAAGTCATTGTTCTAATGGTAATTTTGACAGAATAATTAAAAATCATACTTTAAGGGTGGGCAAAAAGTGGTGGGGACAATGCATTTTTCATTTCCTCAGTTTCTTGAAAAATGAGAACATTTAATTATGTTTTAAGTTATGAAATAGATCTGTATTTCACACTAATCATAACAAAGAAATAGTAAAAGGATCTGTAATTGAATAACGGCGAAGAAGAAAAAATCGGTTGAAGAGTGTCATTATGATCGTTGCATTTTGTATATTATGTATGTGTAAGAGAAATTGAAAAATATTCACTCATTTGGGAGAAACTGAGGAAATCGCATTTTGTAAAACAGTGGGCTATCCTATAAAATTTATGATTTTATGCCCATCATAGAAGTGTAGCACTTTATTCGAAGATGGCGCCACAGAATTTTAAGAAAAATAATTTTATTAATGTTGATTTAATCCATTGCTGATAGCCTACGTTAACTGCATTTTCATTAATAACAATAATACCGAAAATTTCTGTAAATAAAATGAAAAAAAACTGAAAGATAAATTGTTACATTCCATTTATGTATTCCCTGCGTTAGTCCAAATTATTTCCTTATAAAAATCACTCACAATTGAAAGATAATTCGTTATAAAAGTATTTATTTTTCCTCATAGCTACAATTGTACTGTACAAATAAAAATAAAACTGCGTCTATACAAATATTTTATAGTAAAGAAAGTAATAATAGTGTAGTTATACATATCAGAAAAATAATAATACAGAAATTGCTAAATTTAAGAATATTTCATTACGGGCAAGCAATAATCGAGTTATTTAATGATCATCAATCGAATGATGCCTTGTCCATCATTCAATTATGTCCACCACTACCTTTTTATCAGTTATCTCTTCAGTCTATGTGTTCCATCTCCTCAAGCAATTAATTCTCTAATATTTTATTTTCACCCTAACGACAAACCATAATGTCTCTCCAAAATACTAAATTGAATTTAAAAAAGTCAATGTGCAAAATACAGTACAGTTGGAGGCATGTGAGTGCACAATATTCTTCGTGATATGATTTTTTATATCTTCTCTAGAGGAAAACATCTAGCTCAGCCTTTTTGGTGATCGTAGTATTGGCTATTTGGATATTGAACGACTGCAGATTCACATGGTATATATATTTTCTTTGCAGACTACATTTTCTTATTTCTTAAAAGATGCATTTTTAGGTTATGTCACTGCACAAAACACGTCGATATCACGAAAAGATTGACCTTTTCTAGCAATAATAGCTATAATAATAATTGTCGCAACTAACTTATTTTGTTGAAATAATTTAACACCTTTCCATGTATTATTTTTGACAAAAATGTATGCGTTTCTACTTGCAATAAGTGCCTTTTAGATTAGACTTACACAACAGTGCGATCCTCAGAGCGGCTGGGCTCATTTCAAGTTTTTCCTTGAATTATTCAATTTCAGTAACAGAGATAATATAACCAACATGGACATTTGCCACATATTCTCATCAACCTGTTGATTCTCATCAATATATCCTACAACAGTGCTTTTTCTATAAAACAAATAAATAATCTAGTAAATAGGCAAGCACAGATAAGTCTCGAGCACTCTCAATTCTCCTTACAAAAAAAAAAAAATATTCTGATTCCATTTCACGCTCGTTTATGTTATGTTTATCTGTTTATGTTCAAAAATGACATACGAACTTCATATGCCTTGCATTTTATCGGCAATTCCCGGCGCCGCGTCGACACGAACATTTTCTGCTTTTTAGGCGGCAAATACAAATTTATCAACTTTTTTAATAAATTGAAATAAGTGTACCGATACAAAAAATAAAATACAAAAAAGAAACAATAAAAATAAAGTTTTTTTTTTTTTAATTTCTATTGATTCAATAATAATAATAGTAATATTTCATGTAATAATTCCCTCTAAAACAAAACTTTTTTCCTCTAGCTACCCTCTAAAAGGGGAATTTCTCTCTCATATACACAAAAATAGCATCCGACTCGTGATTCACTCGACTTGACCACGTGATATATCCCATGTGTTTACACAAATATACGAATGTATATATTATTTTTCGCCGAAACAATTTTGAAACAGGCCGCGCCATCTACATTTTAAAAGATTGTTAATCTCGCACCTCTTTGACAGAAATGAAATTTTTTATGTTTGTACGCCCCTTAAGAGTCGACGACAAAAAAAGGATAAGCGTTTACGAAAGAATATACAGATAAACAAAAGGAAATGCGATAATGAATGAAATGACCGTATTCGCTTGTTATACTTGTTTGTAGCTTACCTTAATGTCGCGCTCTGTTTTGCTACCCATCTCCACTATCATTAAATTCATTATCGTAGTTCCATGTGTTTGACTGTATATACCTAACACTCAATTGCATTCAAGTGAGATTCAATAATTCACAAAAGAAAAATGCAGTCTGGGTAAAGATATATATGATATGAACAGGTAATAAATTGACATAAATGTTTAGAGATAAGAAAGCGAGTCGTATTTAGTAAATATTCATCCCACTAAACGATTGTATATTTATTTTAATCCTTTACAAACATAATTATAAGAGAAAACAGAGACATCTAGCAATAAAATAATAAACAATGTCCTAATCTCTTCAAGACGTCCTAATACAGGTTTCTATTAAAATTGACACCTACATATATTCTTTTAACCAATAGATGGCAGCACAGAACAATAAGAGAATAATTTTCTGTTTCAATGTTTATTTGTAATTAATGATGATAAGCAATGGCGTTTCTAATAATATAATATTTTAAATTTTGTTACAAATGTTTTTCAAAATTAAGCAATACTTGGCGATATCCATATTTTACTTTACAGATTTATGTAATTGAAGTGTTAGCGTTATTCTTAGTGTGGCTATTACCGTTTAGATGTCGCACGAGATAAAAATTATTTAATTTTTATCTCGTGCGAGGCATTTTTTACCTGGCATTACAGATAAAAGAGTTTTATCTCTTAGTGGCATTGATATTAAAATAATAAATTATTTTCTTGTTTATTAAAATCAAATCTTACACAATATGAATTAATACAAGTGAGGAGTTGTGCCGTTGATATTTTGCTGTGTAGTATATGAAAATTTGAACGCCTGTGATTTGTAAAATAAGTAATACAAATAAAGATAAACATTAAATACGATAATATGTATCGTTGTGATAACTGCAATAGATCATATGATGAAAAATAGATTTTAAACAAGACATCTTCTCTATATAATGATTGACTCCACCTATATAAATCGCGAAAGTTATTTTTATGAATACACGCGCTATAGTAATAAACCAACATGTAGTGTCTGAATTTATTATATTTATATTATATGGCTTTCTAGAAAAATAACAAAAATTGTTTTATAATGAAAAACAGAGACATCTAGCAATCAAGTAACAAACATAATTTTCAAGCTCTTGAAGATCGTTTTCTTTTTCTAAAACTCATTTCTGCTATAATCAACACGGATTACATGCTATTAACTAATAGATGGCAGCACTAAACAGTAGAATTATTCTGTAATTCTAATGTTTATTATTTATTTGTAATACATTATAATAAGCTGGCGCTTCTAACAATACATGTTAAACTTTATTATTTTTTCTTTTAATAAAACGATATATGTTTATACATATCCTAATGTTGAATGATTTCAGTCTACAGATTTCTGTAATTGAAAGACAAATGTTGCTCTACTAGTTTACCTATTGTCGTATAGATGTCGCGCAGAAGCAAAATTATAACTACTAGCACTATTTGAATTAATTTTGTTTTTCTGTTTATACAAACTAAATGCTATCAATTACAATATAAATGTAAGCCGAAGAATAAAAATTAGCAGCTGTGTCGTTGCTGATATTTTGCTATTTATATAAAAAATTGGTGATAGTTAATGACGACAATTAACTAATAGATGGCAGCACTAAACAGTAGAATTATTCTGCAATTCCAATATTTATTGTTTATTTGTAATATACTATATATATAGGCTAGCGCTTCTAACAATACATGTTAAACTATATTATTATTTTTTTAAATAAAACAATGTATATTTATACATATCCTAATTGTTAGACGATTTCAGTTTACAGATTTCTGTAATCGAAAGACAAATGTTGCTCTACTAGTTCGTCTATTGTGGTATAGATGTCGTGTAGAAGCAAAATTATGATTGTTAGGACTATTTGAATTAATTTTATGTTTCTTTTTATAAAAACTACATGCTACCAATTACAATATAAATGTAATACAAAGAATATATATTAGCAGTTGTGTCCTTGCTAATATTTTGCCATTTAATAATAAATTCGTGTTTAGTTAATGATGAAGATCGCTAATCATTTCCTGTCATAATTTAAGAAAGTTTAGCACAAATTATGTATTTTAGTGGACACAGTGGAACCATGATAAATAATTATTGAAACTTTATAATAATATAAGAAAAAAATAAAGAGAATGAAAAATCAAATTTATGTATTTACCATTTATACGGGTGTTTGGGGTTTTTTTATTACAGGATTATTTTAGAAGTTAATTTCAGAGTATATGTAAATGTAAAATAAATAAAGAATTACTATAAAATGCATTATTGCGTTGTATGATATATTAATAACTCTTTATTCTGTACAGACCATAGTGAAATTACATTTCCACCGATTTAACGCTACTGGAAAATAAATGGAAATGCTAAAATTCTTACAAAGTTGTACTTATAATTATGTCCAACTGGACAAAATGGACGAGTAATTAGTAACTGCCTATATAACACATATCAGCCTGTATTTATTTGATAATAATTTAAAAATAACTATGTATAGTGATAAATGAAAAAAAAAAATACAATCCAAGTAACTAATCATTTCAAATCAACTCGTCGAGTCCGTTCGATAAAGATGTGTGGAATATGGGCAGTTTTCGGACTTCAAGAGGGCGATTGTTGCTACGAAGCTTTTAAAAAAATCTCTCACAGAGGTCCAGATAGTTGGAGATTCGAATACGATAAAAGACTTCAGGTAACTTTCATTTATTTTTTTATCTCTTTAAACTATATAAAACTATTCAAACAATTAGAATAGTTTCCTTGGATTCCATCGTTTGACCATCGTCGATGGTAAATATGGCGTGCAACCCATGAGATTGTACAAATATCCTGAAACTCAACTTCTGTGCAATGGCGAATTGTATAATTGTAAAAAGGTTCGTACAATTTATTCATTGAGTAAAATCGCCAATTTTCATTTCACGTCATATTCGAATTAGTTAGCCGAAGAATTTGATTTCAAATATGAGACTGCCAGCGACGTGGAATGTATTTTGCACTTGTATAAGGAATATGGCGCCGAAAAAACTGTGAGGAACTTAGACGGGGTATACGCTTTTTGCCTTGTCGATTTTGCCACCAGAAGGGTGGTTTTGGCTAGGGATCCTTATGGCGTGAGACCCATGTTCAGATTGAGAACTGTTGATGGAGTTTTGGCGATTTGTTCGGAAGCCAAAGGTGAGTAAAACAATTTTGGAATCCAACTTCGTAATCTGCCCTTATGGATTTGCAGGTTTGATGGCGGTGGAGCAACTTATCGAGGGTAGCGAGAGAATATTTGAACCTTTTCTTCCTGGTACCTTTGAAGAATATGAATTACTTGACGATGGCAGGGCGAGATTGTTGAATTCTGGTAGATTCCATCCTGCGGGAGAGAAGCCAGGGTTTACTCCTTTTATTCCATATGAAGGTGAGATAAGTCATCCCTACATGAAACTAATATTTATACAAATCAATTTGAAATAAAAAAAATCAAGGATAAAATAACCATATTTGCAAGGAAGATATATATTTTATAACTAATGAAACTTAGATTTTTATTTTTAAAAATATAATCCTGCTTTATTTGTCTATTGTATTCTCATGGTGATAACCTTGATTATTTCAATCTTGAAATGGAAACTTACAACAACAGACAAATAAGGTAAATTATAGTGGAATTTTAGAAGTGTTGATAAAAATCAATCTAATCAAAATCGTATTAGATGGGCTCTTATTAGGTGTAATAGATAATTTAAGGTACAATATTAAGATGAAAGGTCATCAATCAGAACAGGCAACTTAAAAGGCAAATCGATGTTCAAATGTACACGTGGGGTTATCTGGCAAATGTTCAGGAAAGTGGCTAAACTATATGTCCCAAAACTTCTATTTTATTTTTATCCTAAGTGGGACAAAAATATTACATGAATGTAAAGATTCAACATCTTTTTATATATTTTTTTCGGATATTTGTTATATATAATACATTTATTATTTCATATGTTGTTACGTTTTTGGGATTTAAGTTACTAACACCTAAATCTCATTAAAGTAAAATAACATAACAACAATATTTACAGTGAAGAATAATTCTATGACAAAATGTTTGTGGATCTTATGGCTTTAAATGAAAGACAATTTTTAATTCATCAACAACATCTCAACGATTTAATGTCCTTTTCAAGTTTCTATAATTCACCTAGCCAAATTTAAATTGCTTATTCTTAGTAACTTCAACTTTGAAACACAAAATTACCTACTTACAATTTTGTACTACATTAACAGTTATTTTAATGGGTTTACGTTGAAGTCACTAAAAATAGTGGCGGGAAATTTTAAATTTGGCTATTAGGGAAGTGGTGAAAACAATTACCATAATGTGGATGACTTTTTCCATCTACTATTGTCACAACATAGTGTTGTCCAGTCAATTACATATAACACATTCAATTGTTGTTTATTGTCTTCCTATGACAAACAATTTGTCATAGAATTAGAGTATAATTGACCAATTAAAAAAAAATTTCAAGCAAGTGAAGAAGAATAGACGATTCAACTCTTTTACAGCTTGAAAATTCTGTTTATTGTTAATTATTTTTATCTAACATAACATACTAGTTATATTTGACATATGTATCTATTTTTTGTTTATGTGTTTGACAATAACAAAAAATACTTGATCCTTCAATTATCCTTTCTATTGTAGCACACACCTTTATTAAACAAACACCACTAAATTCACCTAAATACTACTTATTTATATTCACTATTTATTTCTACAGATGATTATTACTTTACGGTTGTCTCCACTAGAACTGCCTTTTGGTCTCGTTTACAGGCGTGTTTATATTTCGCCCCTTTAATTCCAGAGAGGCCGACATCTTTCCAGAATATTCTACTTCTAATACATTCGTATTAGAAAGTTCGATTACGTATCCATGAAGCACACTATAGGGCCATCTCTGAGCGATTTAACTATTTAAGATGCCAGGTAGCGCCATCTGCTGACGCAGTTGAAAATAATTTAATTCAAAGAGATGTGCGTAACAATATTAAAAGTGTCCGGAAAAAACTCCTGTTTTGCACAAATCCAAACTGGCGTAGTCTTTTAAGTCGTAATAAATCCGATACTGCGTCTTCTTTGTTCATCAAGTTTTTAATTTTGAGTTAGCATGCTTTATGCGAACGTTTTCTGGCATCTTTTTTGAATACGTTAATTTTCTTAACATTGCAACGTTTTCATCTTTTTTTTCTCCATATCATTTGTGAGGCACATTGCTTCCTCTCCAAACATATAACTAACTTACAGATTTTTAGTTTAGTATATCTAGTCTGCCCACTTAAATATAACTGTTCTGGAATCTCATCTGACGCTTTCAGTAGCTTATCTCTCACTCTTCGTGATTTCCTTTCTTCTTTTTTCTTGTGGATACATGCCATCAGTTCACTTTGCCATTCTTTCTGCAATTTAATTCTTTCCATGTTTGAGTTATTATTAGCTTATACAGCTTCCTTAACAGTGATTTCTGCATTTTTAAAATAACTCATTGCTGACTTCCTCTGGGGTTTTATTGGTTCTAAGATTGTAATAATCGTAAATTCTAAAGAACTTGGTATTTGCCCAAGATTTCGATTTTTTTTGTGGTGTTGATCCAAAACTTGCCCATGACTTGGTCCAAACTGTGTTTTGGTAGAGTCTTGTTGCATTTGTTTCCCAATCTTTGTTTGACAAAAGAAAAGTATTTGTTCAAATACTTTTCTTTTATCTTTGCTACCCTACTATCTTCATTAATTATTTCAACATCCCTTTATTTTATCGCTCTGCGTAGTTTGTATGCCTCATTATTTTTTTTTGTTTGTGTGCCTTGTTCCTTCTACGATTGTAATAATTTATTTCTTGCATTGTTCTTTTTTTTAATCGTTCTCTAACGTTGTGTATCTAATAACTTATTCTTTTTTTGTGATGTTAATAGTTATTGTCCTAAATCCTTATATTTACTGCAAAATCGATACTGCAGTTTTTCCTGTCTTGTTTCGATATAATGTTGCTTCAATTGCATATAACATACATCAAATAATATAATTGCAGCATTAACAGAAGACGTTTCCACCAACATCAGAACGCTACTAACATCAGCCGTCAAAAAGCGTTTAATGGCGGAGAGAAGATTGGGTTGCTTACTATCTGGAGGCTTAGACTCCTCCTTAATCGCAGCATTGGTGGTAAAACTTGTCAAAGAAGCCAATCTTCCTTACCAAGTCCAGGTAAAATAATCACAATTTAATTCCAAAATAATTTTTCACAACATCCTTTTTATGCAGACGTTTTCCATCGGTATGGGAGACAGCCCTGATATAGTAGCCGCAAGAGAGGTGGCCAAACATATCGGGAGCGACCACCATGAGATAATTTTTACGGAAGAAGACGTAGCGAAGTGTCTAGATGATGTTATCTATCACCTAGAGTCTCCTGACATCACCACCATAAGATCCTCAGTTGGCATGTACCTCCTATCCAAGTATATCAAGGAAAATACAGATAGCACTGTGATCTTTAGTGGTGAAGGCGCTGACGAGGTCGCCCAAGGTTATATTTACTACAGGGATGCTCCAAACGCTGACGAGGCCTTGAAGGACAGCAAGAGATTGTTGCACGAGATCTTTCTGTTCGATGGATTGAGAATCGATAGAACCATAGCTTGCCATAAGTATTTTACATTGACCAGAAGGAATTTTGGGGATATTAATGATTATTTTTTCCAGTTTAGAGATGAGAGTGCCATTTTTGGACCAGCAATTCGTTTATTACTACCCTGAATTTGCCCAAGGAATTGATACGTCCTAGAGATGGTGTTGAGAAGTTCCTCATACGTTCTGCTTTTGAAGGAACTGGTCTCTTACCTGATAGTATATTATGGAGACATAAAGAAGCATTTAGGTAAGTATCAAATTTGCAGCAACGGTTTTCGAGCAAGCTACAGATTATTTTTGAAATACCTTTTTTTTAATTCATTTGGTGCAATTACTCAGCGATTGTCTTACATCCCGGAAGAAAACATTATTCCAAATCCTGCAAGAAATCGTTGAGAAGAGAATACCGGAGCCGTTCAACAAGCAAGCAGCTGCTAAAAAATACCCTCACTGCTCGCCAATTAGTAAAGAGTCGCTATACTATCGAGAGGTTTTCGAGAAGAATTTTCCACGATTAGCTTCATCGTTTATCCCATACTTTTGGATGCCACGGTGGCTTGATGCGATTGATCCTTCTGCGAGATTTATTAAACATTACAATGCTAACACAGAAGTGAATGTTAAAGCTTAAGTATTATATGATTTAATGTCAAAAGTAATTAAATTTTGGTTCGATTCTGTTGATAACGAAAAGCCATTGGTGAATTAATAAGTGTATTTGGTGGAAATGTATGTATATCCGGTTGCATTCTAATGCATGTAGATCTTTTATTTTACGCTATATGTGCTAAACTACAAAAAAATTAAGTAGTAAGAACTCAAGTTTGTAAATTAGTGGTACTGAAAGTGTCTTGCTATTTTATAGTTATAATATCAATTTTTCATAGGGAATTGGCTTCAGATAAGAAACAACATGATATCCAAGAAATAAATTTTCACTATAATACAATTTACCATTCAAAATAAAAGTAAAAAATCTTTTTGATCTTGTCACCTGCAAACACAGCATTTCTTGTCAATTGATGCACCGGTAGATTCATTTCACAGTTTCTTCTAATGTAAAATATGTATATCCCTTAATTCAGTTAAAAATTATTGCTGATTTAATTATTATTCACGAAAAATCATCAAAACATTTGATCAAAATTTGACAGACTGCTGAGTTGAGTTGTCAAAATACAGTGGCACCAACCCACATTTAGTGACTATTGTATTGGCGTAATTAAATTAAATTAGAATTTCTAAATATTTTTCTAGGCTAAAAATCTAATACAAATATTATGCGCTAGTTCATTTATACCTACCGTACTCTAATGTAATTATTAAAAATTATTATTTAGAAAGCGAAGTATCAAAGCGCCATCTATATTATTTTAATGTAAGTTTCGATTTTATAGATTTCTATAATTTGATTGATTTTTATAGTGCAACTTTTAATTTGCCTATCAGCTGCTAGATGGCGGGCAAAACTAAAAATTAACTTTATTAAATAGTAAATGCATTATAATAATAAAATTTAAACATTTAATATTCATATAGTTACGTTAGTAAAAATGTTGTATTAAATATTTAAAAAACCAAAAAAAATGTTTCACATTACATTTAAAGGAAAAATGCCAGAAATAAAATCAATTTTCACTTATTAAATAGGATATAAGTTAAAACATACGAATTTGTTAAAAATTTGCGGCTGTTAAATAAACTAATTTTAATACTTCAGCATTTTCTATTTATATATTACATACGGTGTTATGAAATACGAATTACATTGCGTTTTTTAATATACTAGCGGTTATTTCCTTTCTAATATTTCGTCTTTCAACACAATTTTTAAAACACCAACGGGCAATTTTTCATAACATGCTTTATTATATTAATGGGGGAAATATAGTTTGGGAAACAGATTAAAGTTCTTATTCAAAATAAGTAAATATCTGTCGTTAGTTTGTAGTACATACGTACTATGTTGTAAATACTCAGAAATTTGCATTCAAACTTAGAGTTAAAAAAAAAAAATGTAGAGAAGTCAAGATACGTATTTTTTGTATTACATTTATTTTTTATACAAACTGTTAATAACAGAAACAAATCTATTATAGATCAGATCTGCACCATTAAACTAGTACAAGTAACTTCTATTATTTGTACGTCATTTTTTAATCATAAAAATATTTGATTTCTTTTATAAGCATGAATGAATAGAAAGAATTATAAAAAATAAGTTTATTTGAGGGATGATAAAATAAATTATTAAAAGAGATATTCGAGCGCCCTCTATCAAGTAGTAATATGACATAGCTATATTACAGATATCTGTAATTTGGGGTAAATAATACAATAAATTTTAATCTTGCTATTAGCTACTAGATGTCGCAGTAGGTTATTTTCTTTGTTCAACAAAATCGTTTTTGAAAAGTGTCAGTTTCTAAAGTAATTTTTTTTTAGGTTATTTAGAATCTTTAGTATTTGAATATCATTTCTTTCAAAGATTTATGCGTGTTTGTGTGTATTAACGACACTGAATGCAAGCACAAGATTGAATCTAGTTATAGTTAATCATTTGTTCTTAAAGTTAATTAGATTTTGATATATCTGATCTAATATTGAGAATTTCCATTGTGCGGCCGTAGCAAAATAGTAATTTCCCTTTCAGTTAGACTTTTTAAAGTTTAGCGAAGCTCTATGAAGGAAAGTAAATGTGTCCCTATTACACCTTTACGCAAGAAATATCCACCGATTAGTGGAATATATTAAGTGACCCTCTATCAGATCTTATCGACCGATTCTACGACGGACGAACGGGGCCCCGTTTAGGACGATCCGGATCGGGTAGGGGTGCAATTGATACCGATAAATAGTTCCCCGTTACAACCCTGTGCTCTGGTTCTCTGTATTTTTTTTCCTTCTGTGCGTTTAACTGGCCGGGGCGACCGGCTTGTAAGTACGCAATTGGTGTATTAGAGTGATTTGTGATTTCCATTTTAAGGGAGGGGGGCCGGCCGGGGCAATTACAATTTACATAATTATCCCATCGTTTTGGCCAGCGTAACATGGGTTAGGTGGTGTTTCTAATCAAGATGGTCTTATGGCGGTTGGGGCGTCCCATCGGATGGAATAAGTGCGTTTGGTATTAGATTCTAGACGGTCGATACGCTACATAGCTTGGATGGTTATATGTTATATGGAATGAATGTTAAGCGAGGTGGGATTGTTTTAAATCGTCATTAATAATATGAATATGGTAAATTCTGGTATCAAATTGATTGTAATAAAGGGGTTCGGAGTTATAAGGTTAGGATAATTGAAATATTTTGAAATATGTATGTGCACGCAATAAGTCAGTTAACGTGTTTACGTACTTTTTACGTCAATAGTTGGTTAGGTTAGACATTTACGTGTGGTTTTCTGAAATGTTATATAAAGAATATTTTTTATTAGTCTCTAAGGAAACATATAAAATATTTGATTTTTTTTTTTTAGTTTATCATACCTGATGATAAACTGCTTTCTTTTAGTAAAAGATAGATATTACTTGTATTGCAATGGTGATTTACCAAGCAATAGCACATAATAAGCAGAAATGACAACAGCTGATTTTTTTATTCTTGTGCTTGCTTCTCTCAATGATCAGATGAAGATTCTGAGGACAAATCTTATTTTTAGTGTTTATTAACATTTTAGTAATGGTGTTTCAATAATATTTTGGAGTATGGTGTCCAATAGATATATATAATTTATTTTTATAATCATAAAGTACACAGAGATTCAAAATGATTGTCAATTCCGCTCCCTATAGATAGTAACAGGGTGTAGGTATATGCCGCGTGTTTGTAATGAAGGTTTGAACTAAGTCAGTGTTGGAACATAAGAAAGTAAACGGATCTGTCATAAATAAGGAAAACGTAACCTATATTTGAACTCGCATTATATAAACGACTATGGATTGGTGTTTCTGCTTGTAAAAATGAAATGTAATTCATTTAACTTTACTAAATTATGATTTTACAATTCAGTACTAACTGGTGTTTAACTAAATTTATTTATTACTTTAACATACAATTAGTATAATTATTAAGTGACAAAACTGCATCTCTCAGTTCTTCTATGGTATGCATGTGGTTTCTATATATCCTATTTTTTAGATAGCCAAACATGAAGTAATCTAATGGGGTTAGATCAGGCGATCTTGGTGGCCATCTTTGTGCTCTAACGAACCTGTCAGCAAAAAACTGTTGAAGATATTGGCGGGTTTGTGGAGCAGTATGTGCTGGAGCATTATCGTGCTGAAAATAACCTGCTTCAAGCTCATTTTCTTGTAACTCTGCAATAAATAATTCCAACATCTGTTGGTAACGTTGGGCTGTTGCACTTTCCTCGAAGAAAATTGACCCTATTATTCGTTGCCTGGACATAGCTAACTAAACTCCAACTTTTACGGGATGCAATTGCGTTTCTCGAAATTCGTGTGGATTTTCTCCAGACCAGATACAATAGTTTTGTAAATTGATATGGTCTGTTAGATAAAACCAGGCTAGCAAGTAATCGTCCCTTAAATTGTTATTAAACCAATGACAATATTCCAATCGTCTATCCCGATCTTATGGTAATAATTCCTGTACCGTAGAAACTTTATAGGGATGAAAATGTAACAGCCCTTTCTTTCGACAGCCCATTGCGTTGAAGTGTATGATAAGCCTATAAAATTATAAAATGTAATAAACTATTTCACTTAATGTTAATTTTGATTTTTTACCTGTTTGTTGAGCTAATTACCACAGATAAATTCCCTTATTTTCTTACAGTATTCAGAAATACTATTGTTGGTGATATTAGATGTAAATATAAACGATTTGAAAAAAATTATAAGAAAAATAATCGAAAGATACTACAGCACGCACGCCAATGTCGCTAAATGATCGAGTTCGGCACCATTCAGTGAGCCCCCTACATTATAATAAATCTTATTAAGATCTTTTTTTGATTTGATGTAGTGTTTTGGAGATATTCCGTTGTCTCAAGATAAAAAACTCACCCAGTATAGGCACTTATGGTCAAATAGTTCTACGCTCGTTTTCCAAATCCCTAATCTGTGAATAATTATGGTACATTCATTTCTATAACTGTTTTAATAATAAATACGAATAAGCAGGAAAAACATACAGGTATTATGACCGCAGTAAACACTAACCACTTCTATAGGCAAGTATTCGTATGTGCGTAGTTTACTTCAAATCAAATAAGCAACTACGCAAAAAAACGAACAAAATCAATAGAAATCTTGGTATCCACCTGTCACATTTTTCCTTATTTACTTTTTACGTTCGAATATTATAGTTATGAAAAATAAGTCAATTTTTTTTTTTAAATTTCTAATATAAAAATATTGTTATTCCAAAAATGTGATACTGATATTTCAAATATTAATTTTATTTGGTGTCAATACAAATTTCTTAATATTAAAATCTTTTTCTCAGCGCCTATCTTCGATTGTTTCGGCAATATTTTATTACAGGAAACCAAAATTCTTGTGCCAATCAAGAATATGGGAAAATGACAAATGGGAACATCTCAGTATCATATGGTATCATTTCACATTCTGTGTGCAGAAGTCCGTAGAAGTTAGTTCAAACACTTTTTCAATTTCAAATTAGCAAACTTGTGCCTCCGACCTAACGTAATATACGTTTGAGTACACATTCAACTGAATGCAAATTAAAGCTTAACCAAGCTTAAAAATAAAATCGAGAACCTATCAACCACTTAGGGAAAGGTATGCCCAAGAAAACGTTGTACCGAAACCTTTTTAAGTGGGAAATTATTATAACGTAATTTATTATAACTTACCTATACCGGACACGTCAGAAAAAACTGGTTAAATTCGGCACGAGGTACCCCCAAAATAACCGTTCCTTAATTCATTCAAACGGACACAATTTTAAAGTGTCACATTTTTCGACCGTCCCCGAAAAGGTCGTTTCGCGGAAATTAAAAAATAATTCCAGAACCGGTAAGACGCGCGTACAAACACCGGGTCTCCCTTATTAAATCGAGACTACATATTATAATATAAAAGGGGAGTATACTGAAGCGCCCTCCTTTTTTCTAAGGTGACCGGGCACGGTCAGTTAGACTTGTAATTGTACAAATTTATCTTGACCCATTCAAATGCCAATTTAAAACGCATGTAACGCCGTTTAGCGCGCTGCAAATCATGTTAGCTGTCCACCGGGGCTGAGGTCGGGTGAATCGTGAGGACCACCCTTTTTCGACCGCAGGTACCGTTCACCTATGACCTGCCTCACGACGTCGTATCGGTCACCCTTCTGCGATTAAAAGTGCCCGGTGACCCTTCGAGGACGGATAGCTAGCTTCCTCATTGTTATTTATTTCCTTGTATCTGTATGTCTTCTGTTATGGGATGATGGTATTTTTTTTCTCCGTGAGTTCCTTTTGCGTTACTTTTGTCTGAAGCGATGTACGAATACGTGGACAATGCCGAATCCGTTAGTTGCGTTGTTACCCGGAGGCCACTCGAAATTCGTTACGGCTTAAAAGAAAATCCTTGCGGCTTACATATGTCTTTATGTCTTTGGAATCGCAGGTATTTATACGTTTTTGGATCTGTGGTAGTTACGAAATATTTTATTCTTGTTTGTAGAAGTTGAGTTGATTTGCACCAGTACGCTACACAGGTATATTTGCATCACCCAGGGAGTAGGAACTTTGCCAATCCCATTGCCGTTGTAGGTTTCGACCAAAATAGGAAAAGTCCTGCATAAACTGTAATTGGAAAGGATATTTTTACACAAAACTAAAATAAAAAATAAAAGTAAATATATAAAAATTTATTTCTCGATTTAATCTCCCTGCATTTCCATACATTTGGTCCAACGCTTCTGCCATCCTTTCAAACCGCCAGAAAAAAAAATTGTTTTTGTGCCTCCGTCCAGAAACACTGGTTTTGCAGTGCTTTAAAGCCCAAAGGCAAAAATGTCACCAAAGGTTGGCCACACTAGATTCCACATGACAGACGTGTAATAAATTGTCATTAATTACGCGACGGACTGCTCTCAGAGTGAGGTTTTCGTGGTTTCCCTAACTCCTAGGCAAATGCTGAGAGACGAACATCTTAAGTCGCTCCACGGGCGCAGACATAATAATAACTGATGGCCACCGATGCCCCCTGTAATTGGCGAAAGCTGTTGGGGGATGCTAAGGCACGAATTATTATTATTTCACAGTTTCACAAGTTTAATTATTCACTTGGTCTTGAACTTAGTGCATCGGTATGAAAACAAGATGCCTAAATATTGTTCTGCTCACCTAAGTTTTGCCGGAGCATGCTGCATAAATCAAGCAGTACCGATCTCTGCATCTCTAAATATAATGTTTTTTCCAAGGTTAAAATTTTTAATGACTTATGCAACCGTCTTGGTATTTCCCCTCTTGATCCTATAATAATAGGTACTACGGTCACTCTATCCATGGCCCACATGGTCTTGAATTCCTCTGCCAATGGCAAATATTTATTTATTTTTTCTCGATATGTTTTATCGGTGTTGGATACTAGAGGGACTGCAATATCAATAATATATGTCACTTTTTCTTTCTTAAGGGTTAACATTATATCCGGGATCGGTCGGTCAGTGATGATTTTTCTGTTCCAATATAACCGAGCGTTCACATTCTAGGAGGGGATCATAGGTATAATAGGGTGTTTTGTCTTCTAGATCAATATATTTTATATTCAATTTTTGATGAATGATTTCCGCAACCCTGTTGTGCCTGTCGCGGTATTGTTTAGGTGCCATCACAGAGCATCCCGCCATGAGGTGATCCAGTGTCTCTTCTTTATCATCACACATACAGCATTTGATGTTCTCCATGTTAATTCCAAGGATTCTTTTTTAGTAGGCCTTCGTCGCTATTACCTGATCTTGGATAGGTATATATCCCTCAGTTTCAACAAATAAGTTGCCTGTCTGTAGCCATGCTTGTGAAACCATTGTGTTGATGTCTGGCCTTCAATTGCTGTAACATATTTGCCATATAACGACTTATTTTTCCATTTTGCTCGTAGCTTTTTGAGATTGTGAATTTTCGTAGAGGGGTCGTATATATCTGCCAATCGCAACGGTGTAATTTCCTTATCGCTTGGTACAATACCTTGGTGTATTTTACTGGTGTTTGCTTTTTTTTTATAAAATAACCTCTTAAATTTTTTATTTGTACAAAGTGTTGAGAATAAGCACTAGGAATACCTCTCCCACCATGACGTCGCGCTAGATGAAATCTTTCAATGGCGCTATGCGGGTGATGCGCTTTGTTATGACTGGCATTTACTCTAGTTTTTATATCTATATTGTTAAGGTCCGTTTCTGTCCAGTTCAAAACCCCAAAGCTATACGTCAATACTGATGTTGCAAATGTGTTAATGGCCTTGGTCATATTTTTAGTTGATAATTTAGTGCGTAAAAGGCATCTTAGGCGTTGAAAGTACTTATCGGTTATATGCTCTTTAGCACTTTTATTATTAATTCCTCTAGCTTGTAGATATCCTAAGTATCTGTATGATTCTTCCTGTTCCATTCCAGTCACAATACGTTGATCCGCTGCTACCTCATATAAAGCATGTTCCATCCAAACACCCCTCCTCATGCAACTTATCTTACATTTGTCTAAACCAAAATTCATCTGTATATCTCTACTGAAACATCCTACACAATCCAGGAGATCATGAAGATCATTCTTTTGTTTGGCATAGAGTTTCAAGTCATCCATATACCATAGATGGCTAATTTCAGTACAAGGATTTCCTATCTTATATCCCTTGCATTGTTTCTTCAATAAGGAAGTGAGTGGTCGCAAAACTATACAAAACCAAAAGGACTAAGGGTATCTCCCTGAAAGATGCCTCTTCGAATATTAATTTTGCCTGCATGTACGTTTATTGATGGACCTATCAACGTTAGATTAGTACACCACTTTGTCATCGCATGTCGAAGAAAACTAAAATGATGAAATATTTTCATCAACTTTGTAAATTTCCAATACCTTAGATAACCAGGAATGTGGAATACTATCAAAGGCTTTTTGGTAGTCTATGTACGCCATATAAAGTATTTTCTTTCTTCCTCTTCGCCGTATTCATTATTACGTTGTCTATAATTAATTGCTCCTTACAACAAATGTCCGCAAATGACTCGTTTTGAATATACAGGGTGTCTTTGATAAGGACACTATTACTATTTCGGAAAATATGGAGGATACATGGGAAAAAAGTAACTTATTTTAGATATTAATAAAATGCATCTAAACGCTTCCGAAGATATGGAAAAGCCGATGTTTTACCCTTTTTGGCACAGCAAGTCTTGAAAATATAAAAAATAATGGATTGAGACTTTTTTGTTTTGATGATTCTATAAGTACAAAATTTTATATTAACTATTTAAATTTTTACCAAACTTGCTGAAAGGATAATTTCAATGTTGTAAATAAATTACAATAAAAATCGAACCAACTATATAGGCAGTACTAATTATCGCACTTCATTTATCAGTAATCTTAACCTTGTAATTGACAAAAATCAGCATAAGATATATATAACAAACAAATTTAATAATTTTTTCAAATTCTTATTTGCATCTTTCAGATTTTATTCCTTTGCAATTGTGACCAAACGTAAGCAAAAGTATTAAGTACAATTTCAGCTATTGCCCTACTAAAATCGTGAAATTAAAACATAGGAAGCAAACTTCCCACAGTGACCAGCCACTTAAATTCGAATAAAACGGCACTTACAAGACGCAGGTATTTCTATTACTATTATGTGAACAAACATTCCTTTATAAGAGAAACTCGGCAGTGGTGGCAGATACATATATAAGTATAGTTCCCCAACTGGAAAAGCACCGTCGAAGAAGGAAAGAATAGAGAAACGGAAGAGGTTCCGACAAACAATAAACCGTGGAATAATAAATAGGAATGATTCGATTTCCTAAAGCGGGAAGGGGTTGGGAAACGCGCACTGACCGGATCGAGGTCTTATACAACGTATGTGTGTACTACAACAATCGGTCGCAATTGTGTCCTCCTCGGGCGTTTCGCGTTTGACCCTAATCAAGCGCTGGACACTTCCGATTGTGCCTGTTCGGTTCCTTTTTTCCTCTTCGTTCTAACAGAATTTGTTACGCGACAGTAATTTCTCGTCCGGCCGTCTACAGGACGCGTTGGATTTCATTCCCGCGATTCGACCTTTTCGAAAGGAGAGAGAGGAGAATTTGCGAGGAAAGAGGAACCGCTGGGAATAGGAGAAGTGTTCACTCCTGTGGCGGCCTGAGAATGCACGCGATTTTTATGTAATAGGTTGATGTACAATTATGGGAATATATCTGGTGTGTCATCCAAAAAGTATGCCAAAGAAAAAGGGTTGAAATTAATTCACATGATGACGATTTATCTCAACTATAAAACTATAAAATATCTTCATGAATGAATACGAACGTTTTCTGATTAAAATATAGGAATTTGAAGACAAAATTGATCGTGAATGTGGATTTTTTTTGAATATGTTTGCTGAGAGATATTCGTGTAAGGCATGTACATGGCATATTTCTTAGTTAAATCCTTAGCTGTTTATCCTAACTGTAAAATCTATAGGAGCGTATTAGTATTCTGATATTCTGAAAATAATAATTTCCGTAAATAATATCATTTGGCATCGTAATCTCTTCAACATGTTCCTGTGAACATACTTTCATTGAAAATACATATAGCAATTTTTGTATGACGAATGCAATATTCAAGATAGCATTAATAAATAAATATTCGCATTAATTCCTATTTTCATATTTAATTTTAAGTATATCGTCTTTATATTGTGTTGTGCGTGTTTTTCAATTGTTCAACATAGTAATTCATAAATTCTTTATTAATTTAAGTATATACTTATTCAGTCTTACAGGTTTTTTGAGCATTTTAATATGTTTTTTTTTTTATTTATCAAGTATGCCGATATACCTGTTAGTTAGGTTTTCGCATAAAATATAGTTGCGAGACTGTGATGTTGTGTCACTGGTATTTTAATGTTGCATATAAGGGCCGGCTTATAGTCCTTGTTTTACTTTAGCGAGGCATTTGATACCACTAATCACAATACCACTCACTTTTTTGGGTCGTCCACTAATGCTATGCAGATGTTAAAGAGTTTTTTGTTCGGAAGGAGACAGTCTGTGATACTTGGCGACGCTATCTCATCGCAACTCAACATTAATAAGGGCGTTCCACAAGGTTCGCCAATTAGTCCTCTATTGTTTTCCATTTATACATTTTTATATTTAATAATATCACAAATTGTTCCATAGAAGTACTATCAGATAATAATAAATAATATCTTTCTCATATTTTGGACGCAACTCGGACAATCCAAGACGGTTTAGATAGTAGTAGTGGTAGTATACAGGGTATTCCCACGTAACTGGTTCATTAAAAGTTTATGATGTTCTATTATTTACTTATATTTGAGATTTTGGCACCAGTATCTGTTCGATTGGAACTATAAATGCAAAATATCTTAACCAAAATATCACTTCCGGTTGACCGGAAATAAATATCAACTTTGTTATTTGAAATAAAATGATATAATTTTTTATTCATTTTTGGATTCTACAACTATAAATACGTCAGTTTTCATTAGCTATTCCTATAGCTACATGTTGCCATTTATGAGTTATTTAAGTTTTCTTTTTTTTTAGTCATAATCATTGCATCATTGAGAAATTAATATCTCAATTAATACTGCAAGTAGAGACTCCAAATTTGCTATGTTATGAATGTAGATATTACTCTAAGAAACGGTAAGTACACTTTACATTCTAACATACAGGGTGTTCAAAACTGAGGAACAAAGTGACATTTTCAAATGCAGATAACTCAATTTTTTTAAATAGAACACCCTGTATTTTAATTCGGAATTAGGAAGTAAATATTAGCCCCTATCACTTTATATCAGCATTCCCTATACCTATTTTCAATAGATTTTGAGATATGAGCGACTTTTTTGTTAAACAGACTAAGTAGCCCTATCTTTAAATGTTTGTAGCTGGCTCTGAAATGGATTCACGTCAAATTCATGTATTATTTTTGAATAACCATACAAGAATGTCTGTTCGGATAGTCATTTCTATTAATATTGTGTTGTACGAAAGTGTAATTACAATGATATACATAAACACTTTTGGTTAGTTAATGAATTTGACATTTAGACTCCAATGACTCATCCATTGTCCTTAGTGCTTATACTATGCTTTAACTATTGCTTGATTATCTTTTTATATAATTTTTATATATCATTATATATAAGTAAATAATAGACCATCATAAACTTCTAATGAACCAGTTATGTGGAATACCTGTGTATTTGACCAGTGGTATATATACAATAACATATATTGGGTGAGTTTTTCATCTTGAGACAACGGAATATCTCTAAAACACTGCATCAAATAAAAAAAACATCTTAATAAGATTTGTTATAATGTAGGGGGGCTCACTGAATGGTGTCGAACTCGATTCCCCACTTCAGCACCCCTTCCCCCTTGAGTGGGAAGGGGGACAACTTTGAAATCTTAAAAAGGGAACCCCGATTTTGTATTGTAGATTCGGATTCTAGGCCATCAAGTATGTAGTTTTTGTTTGAAACTTTTTTTTTCGATTCGTAACAGATTGCGCTGTAATCGCAAGAAACATGATTGTGAACGTATAGAAAAAATACACAAAAAAGAGAAGCAAGTAAACATGATTTTGTGTTTTTTTATTTTAACATTAAATAACATTTTCAAAAAGCCATTCAACAACGAAGAACTTTGCTTTATCATACCCATTTCAGAAAATGTGTTCGAACATGTGCTATTCTTGAATAATTTGCAAAACTAATAAAATACGTAAAATAAATAAATAAAACAAGTAAATCATATAGATTAAACGGATGAGTAAACTAATGTATGTAGGTACCAATGTAAACAATAACAAACTGCCATATTGGAAAGCTGTTGTTTGAAGTAAAGTTAGGCTTAGAAATTTAAACCCCGATGACTCATCCATTGTCCTTATTGCTTATATTATGCTTTAAATATCGCTTGATCATCTTTTAAATATGCACCTACATATAAAGTGAGAATCAATCGTCTAGAAAGCTGTGCAATGACTGGTCTCAACGCCTCCCATGCCCCCTCGTATCTCCCTTCTCCTTCAACCGAATACACAGCTCGCGACGCGGCGGCGGCTGCATATTTTAGCGGCGTGTCGTTATTTGGGACGCGCGATCCGCGGCGAATCAGCCTTGACAGTGCATCGCGTTGACCTTGGCCTTCATCGCGCGCGCGTTCGCTGCAGGCCGGGGCGTCGCATTCTCCCGTGGCTTTTTTTCCCCCTCAACCGCGCCGTGCTCCGTGCTTTGTGTACTCGGCGGGCCGCGAACGCTGCGCGACTGTTTTTTTTCCCCTCCCTCCTCTTTTTCGGATCTCGCGGCCCGGGTCGTTGTTATATTTCGGCTATCGCGATTTATATTTAGAAATGCCTCGGATTTTTCTTGTTTCTCCATTTTCTTTTTTTTGACGGTATTCTGGTTTATTTCTTTGTTCCTTGTTTGTTCGCTTTACGTCTTTTTTTTTGTCTTCACTTCATTTCGTTTGAATCACGAGTTCTTTCATCGGCTTTTTTTTTTTTAAAGTCAGACTATTATATTTAAAATTTAAATGTTTTCTTGTGTTCCGTAAATGAAAAGAAGTTGCAAAGATTCTGAGAGCAGTAGGTGAAATAAAGATTTTCACCTAAAATGTTTTCATAGTTCATAATATTTTTATATTGTTTTTTTTTTTTTTTTAAGCGAAAAACTTACCAACTCTGAAGTATTTCCTATTGAGATCCTGTAGAGAACATTTTTCCACAGATAAGATCTCATTCAGTGAAAAATCCCATATATTCGTATATACAGGGTAAAAAGTTGAAAGCTGTGGATTGCAATCTGGTTGACTGGAAATAATAAGGCATCAATCAAATAAACGTTTTAATGAAACAACTTACGTTGCTAAAATTAACTTTCCTTAATAAGTTTGCTTGTTTGACGAGTATAATTTAATATGTCTTTTCACTATTAAAACACTTTTTTTTAAGTAATTAATAAAGGCATCTAAAATCTATCGTAACATTTTGTACGCTATGAAATAAGTTATTAATTGTAAGGAACATTTCCAAATAAAAACTCCACTAGGAAATTTTATTCATTTCATTACAATCATTCAATACATTCGGCTAAATAAAGAAACCATCCATGAATCGAATGCCGGTTTCACTTGAAGTGAATTACGTATGTCTAGCTATTCGTTCCGTCACCTCGCAGCAGTACGGAATGAGGGCCTCATTGAATTGATTTAAATTGAAAAGATCAATGTGGTAATAGCATTTTGTAGTAGTTAGACGAAGGTAGAGAATAGTGGTGAGTGCTTGCCGTTAGACAGGGATAGCATGCGGATTAGAGATGGTAAATTGAAGCGTACAACCGTCCAGCAGAATACCATGCGTATATCTCGACTTTATCGAAATCATCTTTTTATCCATTTTAGCGCAATCGTCAGGTTGAAAGTGCGTTCTCGGTATGTATATTTATAAGAAATTTTGTTTAAATAAAGTGTGTATCCATGTAGAGCGTTTGAAACACCGTCAGAGTTGAGCAAACTTCAATCAAATTAATCAATCAATAATTGAAATAACAATATGTAATTAATATTCACGCAAGTTTTTCCTTGATTTAATTTTTTTTTTTTTGCGTTACAATAAGTTTGTTCAATACTGTAGTTATTATATAAAACTTGAAAAAGACATTAAAACATGTTGAAACGTCTTTAAACTAAGAAAATTGCCTTTCACTAAGCCATAAATCCACTAAGGCTTTGTCGCATAGTAGAATATATTAGCTAACTCAAGAAGTTACTGCATGAGCTAGCTCACACCACCACCAACTTTCTTTCCTCACAACCATCCTCACACCTATTCCCACTACCAACTAGCCACTCCATTCTCACCACCAACTACTCTTTGCCCCATTTCCAAGGTGATGGTGAGAGTAATTGATGGTAATGGGAGCAATGGTGGTGGTAACAGTTGGGGGTGATGGTGACCCAGTGGTGGTGGGGGTACTTAGTGGTAGAGGACGTAGTTGGCAGTGACAGAGGTGGAGAAAGGTAGTAGGTGGAAGGGTGATAGTTGATGGTAGTGGGGTTAGTTGGTTAGAAGGTAAGGGAGCGCAGTTGGCTAAGGAGGTAAGAGTTGGAAGGTTGGCAACCCTAATTTGTGGTGGTGGTGGTAGTTGGTGGGAGCTGGTAGTTGTGCTGTTTACGGTAGTTGATAGTGGGATACATTATTTTTTAATGATAAAATTTAAATTAAAAAAAATTAAATGTTTAAATTTTAAATTGTTTTAGTTTTTAATTGTTGAATTTTTACGTTTTTGAATTTTTAATTGTTGAATTTCTGTTTTTGAATTTTTTAATAGTTGAATCTATACACTTTTAAATTTTCTGATTTCCTGAATTTTTGCATTTTTGAATTTTCAAGTTTGAAATTTTGTAATTTTAAAATTTTTAAATTAAATTTTTAAAATTTTTGAATTTTAAATTTTTTTAAATTTTCAAATTTTGAAATGTTTAAATTTCAAATTGTTTTAGTTTTTAATTGTTGAATTTTTACGTTTTTGAATTTTTAATTGTTGAATTTTTGTTTTTGAATTTTTTAATAGTTGAATCTATACACTTTTAAATTTTCTGATTTTCTGAATTTTTGCATTTTTGAATTTTCAAGTTTGAAATTTTGTAATTTTAAAATTTTTAAATTAAATTTTTAAAATTTTTGAATTTTTAATTTTTTAAATTTTTAGATTTTTAGATTTTTAAATTTTTAAATTTTTAAATTTTTAAATTTTTAAATTTTTAAATTTTTAAATTTTTAAATTTTTAAATTTTTGAATTTTTAAATTTTTAGTTTAGATTTTTAAATTTTTGAATTTTTTGTTTGTGAATTTTAAAATTTTTAGATTTTTAGATTCTTAAATTGTTAAATCTTTAAATAATACTGAGTATCAGAGTAACCTTTATCAGACATATGATAGGAATTGTTTGTTTTGTTAGTACATTAGAAATCTCTTAATAACAACCTACCTAGTATTACACCACAAAAGTTTTACATCTACAGTAATTTTAATTGTAGTCATTAAACTGCGGCGTATGGGCTTAGTTCCCGTAGACGTAAAAAAAAAAAATCTTTAAATTTTTAAATCTTTGAATTTAATTAAATGGTTGTTGTGATATCAATATTAATTAAATTTCTTTAGTTAGTTTTTTTTTTAATGTGTGCTAGTAATAGTTCGATAGTATGAGCAGCTTTTGGAGATGTCTATTATGTTTATCCTGTACTGTGTGTACTCTGATTAAGTATTTTGTTATTATATTTTTTTAGATACTATTATTTTGGGTTTATTACTGACTTTAACTTATTCTTTTTTGAACTATTAAATATTAGTTCTCAAGTTACCGGATTGAAACTTAATTGGGTTAACCAGATGTAAGATTCAAGACTCTTGCTTTCACTACTGTTAACCTGGAATTAACTTACGTAGCATGAAAATCTGTTTTTTTTTATCATCAACTTATTGGATATACTAAAAGGCAATTTATCGTTGAATAATATTAACGAATCTTTTATGATGTTTCCTAAATCCCAATGTATCCATTATTGACCTTTTGTCTTTGTCGTTATACAAGGACTTGTATCTGACGCGTTGACCACAACACCCAAAAGGGTGCCGACCATCCCCAAAACGCATCCGAACAATTAATCATCCCGCCACCGCGTCCGCATCCCCACTCCCGCGATGTATTAATTATTCTTGCGCTGCTTGCGGAAGACTTCCAGAGTCCGCCTTTCGTCCAGCGGTCACACCGTCACGTGACAAAAACTGACCGCCTGCTTCCGGCGGCCGTGGCGTCATTTATCGCGAAGAAGGACTCGGGTGATGTTTTTTTTTCTGCGCTCTCCCCCCCTCTCCGGCTATTTGCGTTTTCGCAGCTCGCAGTAAACCTTTCACCCCGAGCGACGGCGAAGCTGAGCACGTTATTTTTTTTTTTCCCTTTCTGCCGCTGTTTTTTCTCCGTTTGCGTCGCGCTCTCTTCTCACCCGAGGTAATTTATTAAAACGTTCGCTGTTTTAAATTTAATTGCTCGCGGTTTGACTGCGGGTGGGGATAATTTAGGAACAGGGACCGTCGACCCACTCCCGAGAGAGAATTGGAGGATTAAAATTACGTAGAGGGACTTTCTGGTTTTGCTATTTTTGACATAAGTCGACTCGACTTGACAGGAAGGAATATTCGCTTCGAAGAGTAATTGTATTTTTTTATAATTTTATAAAGGTGGTGAATTAACATTAAACGTTTATAGCATATCAATTATTTACGAAGGATGAACTCTTCTTACCTGCAAGTTTTTATATAGTGGGAAACAAAATAATTTTAAAGCTTCAAATCTTGACCATGTATGTATATAATATTTAATTTCTTTTTTTCTTGGTTTTTAGGTCGTCAATATTAAAAACATGAAAGAGTACGACGAAAACATGAAATAACTCAAAATCATACCTTTGATTTCAACAACGTAACAATTTTAAACAAAAAACAAAATTTAAAAACACGTCATATACTTGAAATAATTCAAATTTATAAACATAAAAATGCAGTCAATGATAAAACCGATATACAATATTTTACAAAATTATATAATTTAATTTTATAACTAAATACAATATTTTTAAAGTACTATTTAATTACAAATTTCAAAAACAAATAATCAAAACATCCTATTTTAAAACGCAATCTTTAAATAAAACATAATAATATATTCAAAATCATAGTAAACAAAACAATTTGTCATTTATTAAACAAAAACATTTTATTTATAATTTACACTTTTTACATTTATTTATATATTTGAAAAAGCTTTGCAATAAAGCGAAACGTCGTACTCATTCATGTTTTTAATATTGACGACCTAAAAACCAAGAAAAAAAGAAATTAAACAAAATAATTTTTGTAGAAGCGGGTACTGTGCCACAAATTAAACAATTATTAACTATACTATGTATTTATTATACGTATAAATCTAAAAAAAGTCTCAGTTCGAATGAAAATAGCTGTTCAACATGTATTATTTCCAGACAACATTACGTAAACAGCTTTCACGAAAATATATTGTGCGCCTTTAACTGTCTAGAAAAATGTCACTAAAGATTGGTACACTGTATTCGAAATGACAGATGTCTAATATATCGTCATTAAGCTATTGCGCAACCTAACTAACAATAAGATGAATTGGAGTCTATTGCATAAAAGTACAATTACAAGTTATTACAGGTGATATTTTTTTACAGTCTATAAGTTCTTAGGAATTTTACAATTTTGCAGGAGAATTCTTATTATTTGACAGCGTTTCCGAAAAGATTTGACAGATGACAGATTACGGTTTTAATACATACATGGTGTCCCATAACGTGACTGCCAGAGTTTAAGGATGTGTTGCTGAAGAGATTTCAAGACAAAAATGTCAAATGAACATATGCTCAAAACTCTTTCGTAACTGAGGTACAAGCACTTGAAGTTTTAAAGCCCTATAGACCATATAGACAAAAAAAATTAAAATTCATTTAAAAAGAAGTTGCTTTTTGAATGAATTGTTCGAAATGTCTCTTTTTAGAATTCTTAGAATTAATGACGTAGCTCTGCTAATAGTTTCAGGTTCGGCACGAATAATTTCTGCGGCATCCATCCAATCTTCGCAACAACTTGTTCTCTAGTTTCAGGTATTTCCGCATAAACAATACTTTTCAGCCTGCCCCATAAAAAATAATCCAGAGGTTTTAAATCTGGTGATCTGGCACGCCAAGCGACTGCTGCACCTCTTCCAAAATATTTACGACAGCTAAATGTTGATTTAAATTTGAATAAATGTTATATTGATAAGTGTTGAAGTTCTTAGACTGAAAGCCAACAACCTATGGCATCCCCAGCTTCAGGGTGGGAGGGCACACTTATACTATGGGCACGTTGCTGGACGGGCCATTGCTACAAATGCCCACGGACAGCATGGCACCCGAAATTATCTTCACTGAAAAGGTGAAAATCTCCATACCAAAAGAGACGCCAGGCACGTAGTGAGATCACTGCTAACGAAAACTGGTGCATGGATGGATCCAAATCCAGCCAGGGGACAGGAGCCAGTATTTGTGGGCCCAGTCCTAATCAAAGGATATCTATAAGCCTGGGGAAACATACAACGGTCTTCCAGGCAGAGGTATTCGCCCTTGCAGCCTGTGCAAAAATGATTGCAAAAGGGGGCTACATGAGGAGGAAAATTAATATAATGACTGACAGCTAGGCTGTCATTAAGGCAGTCTCGAACCCCGTAACTAGGTCAAAACTAGTTAGGGACTGCAAACAATCCCTCAATGTACTGGCACGAGACTACACGGTGTCTCTGATTTGGGTGCCGGGACATGAGGATATAAAGGGCAAGATAATAGCTGATGAACTAGCCAAGGAGGGCTCTAAGAGACACTTCATTGGCACAGAGCCCGTATGTGGGATTACTAAGGATTCCGCAAGAAGGGAGACTTGGACCTGGTTAGATAAAGAAAGTACAAAGAAATGGAGTTCCACTGAAGGTCAACTCCATACCAAAACGCTGATAGGGGATGGGGATGGTAGTTTCTCTGATAATCTACTCAAGCGCAGTAAGAAAGAAGTTAAAACCATTACTGGGTTGGTAACTGGAGACTGTCCCCTGAAAAAGTATCTATACAACACAGGCCGGGTAAGCGAACCGTGGTGTAGAAGATGCGAACATACAGGAGGAAACGAGTTTACATGTAATCTGCACATGCGAGGAACTGAAGGTACTCAGGTAGAAATATTTCGGGAGAGATCTATTGGAGCCCTCGAAGGTCCTCAAGTTTCCACTGGGCAAGATACTGGGCTTTATAGAGAACACCAAGCTGCTCGAGTGGAAATAAGAGAATCAATAGGGATAGTACAATGAGTACCTAGCTCAAGTACCCGGACATCAAGTGCCCAATGAATGAATAAAGTGTTGAAGTTAACATTTTCCATGTCTCTGAAATGGGAATAAATTGAAAATTTTAAAGGAAATACGAGAAGCCAAAGATGTTTTATTTGGCGCGTTCTCTGCAGATATTACCAAAGAAGCTAAAATAAAGAGATGGAGGGAAATTCACGTGAAAGCACAAGCTTTCGGTATTGTCCTTATACCCTATAAAAAATCTCAATGTTGCATAAGTGTTATCTCTGCCTTAGTTTTAATCATCTGAAGGCGTCGATTCCAAGTAAGCTTGGAGTCTGGCCTCGTGCAATAAGACCTGATTTATGATACTTGTTGTTTGATGTACAGTTTGGTAGACAATTTAAATTTCTTAGAATGAAGAAGTATTTCGCTGGATTGCTTTTATGACTTCTTCCTTTATAACTGTCCAGAGATTTTAGCAACATCCTATGACCTCACATCATACATGTATATCTGGTTATAATTTAGGGAAATTACACATCGAAGCACACCATAACCGAATCTCACACCTCCAGTCAACTAGAAACAAGAGCATGGCTTCGTTAGCGTGAATTGTCCTCCAACTTCCAGTTCCCCCAACAACACCCACACACACACATACACGCACCAGAACAGTCTCCCTCGCACACAGATACAATTTCATAATTAATTTACAACTGGCGAGGATTTGCATGCGCAGGAACTTAACCTACTCGGACAACAGAGAAATTAAATTCTGTCGCTAGGACGCAACAGCGAACGGTACCCAGAGCTCTAGGACCCAGTAATGGGGCATTTGCTTAACAAATAAAAGCGGGGAATCGGAGGGCGGGACGCAACGGCCGGGGTTTCGCCGGGAATTCGCTTCTTCGCCCCCGAAATCGTGCCAAAGTGACCACATCTTGACCCGACGGACGCCTGCCCCCACGTGGAAGAGGTGGAGAACAGCGCGGTTAGGAGTGTACATATTCAAGTTCGGTACGGGTACAAGAAGCGCTGATGCGAAATAGCAGGTGCGCACCGGTTAGTAACTATTGTACCGTGATGTACGATACTTACTGCTCTCGGTAGCTCTTGCGCTTACATAGTTGCTAATTTATGCATCGAACGCTGCACAGACACTTCATTATCTGTGTGGAGGAGCGTCGGCTATAGACGGTACAACTGAATGTATGGACGTGCCCTTCGTACAGAGAAGGAGAGACGTGGAAATCGGTGAGCACATGCATATATATCTGTGGTGTGTCCACCACTTCTGCTTCTGCATTCCCGGATTAATTCCGGCGATGGTCGACGCTGTCTTGTTGCTGCATGCATGTAAATTGGAACGAGCTCCGTGTTGTAGTATTTGAATGCGTAATCCGGTGATGGATTATGTATGATTGGGACACGCTCATAGATGCAATGGATCAAGATTAAATTAGAAATGCAACGTCTAAAGCAACTATACAAAGAACCGTTAAAGATTGCCATTGCTGAGAGAAATGAAAAAGTTATTTCAATATTTTCTGTAGTTAGGTCAAATTAAAAGTATGTTACCAAGAATCATCAGCACTACTGCTCGACCTAATGTATTATACGGAAAATTCGTTACTTAATTAACGCATGCTTAGTGGTTTACCGTCGTTCTACAATTATTGTTATTCTTTACAGATAAATATTGTAGTTATAGATCGATAATTTAGCAAATATCTTTTCAGAAACTTCTGAAGCAAAGAACCAAAAACCAACAGTATTCTACATAGTTTAGTCTAGTTAAGATCTACAAGCAACTTAAGTTTCATTAAATTCTAGAAGTGAGAAGTTGGGAGTCTTCTCTCATTAGGATCCAAACCTTTTCTTTCTTAAGCTATCCAAAAGGTGATAAGCTGAAAAAAATTAAAATATAACTGTATCAATCACTGTAGACCAGGGGCCGGCAAACTTTTAAGTCGGAATAGTCAGCCGCAATAAGAATATCGATTTCATGAATTTCAAAGAGCCACAAATTGTTATTTCCGCTTTTACATTTTATTTCAAATTTGAATCGTATAAGAAAGCGGTTATTAGATACAATACGACGTTACTTATTATTATTTTGTATTACTTATATTATTACTATGTTACAAAATATGGTACTACGCTAGAGAAAACAAACAATGAAACTATATTAAAAAAAAAGCAATGCGAACGATGCCTTGCATTTCTCTAAAGTTTTGAAGTCCGTATATATGTATTTTAGTTTAAGACTCGACTTATTTGGCTTCTTAGCTTGTTCTTTATTAAGTTCATGGACGAGGAAACTTGTCGAGTAGAGTATGTTGACCAAAAAGATCGTCAGCACACCAAAAGCATTTTTTTCTATTTGGTCATAGCATTCCGGAAGACAATTCCAGGCATCGGAAAATTAGTGCCTCAGGCTTGGCCATCTGTTTTAAAGCTGTCCATGTTGCGATACCAAAGTACATTTCTGCCTTTGGTAGCTCTTCTAAGCTACTGGTTAGGTTCGTAAATATCGAACTTCACAAATCTTTGCTTTTTGAATCTAGTAATTGGATTTCAAATGAGCCAGCATTGATATCAAATGAAGCAAAATTTAGTTCTTTGCTGTTTACTTTGAGAAGATTCGCAATGAAAGCTAAGGTAGGCTTATTTATTTTGAACTGATCAAATCGTTTTGATCGTTCTTGTGAAGTAACTGGTATCAATAGAAGCACTGTTTCCATCCCGATATTTTTTTTGAGGTTTGGAAATATAGTAATGTGCCGATCTCCATATCTTCAGCCAAAAGAAACAATTTATTAAAAAAAAAAAACTACTTCTTCCAGTAATGAAAATGCAGTGTTTCCCTTTCTTTGAAGGTTTAGATTTCGTTTGTTGAAATGCATTGTAACGTCAGTCATAAAATGTAACTTTTGTAGCCATTCTTTCAATTAGGATGATCAATGGCTTTATTATTTAGGAACGTGATAATTTTATCCAGACATGAGGAAAAACGCTTTAAAACACTGCCTCATGAAAGCCATCGTACGTTATTGTGCATAATTAAGTCCGAGTAGTAGTTACTCATGTCATCTAATAGTTCTTTAAATTGGTGATGCTAGAGAGCCTTAGCTAAAATGCTATTCGTAATATTAATAATCAAGTTCATAACGTCAACTATTTCTTTTGGAAAGAATTGCGTACAAAACGCTGCTGGTGAATTATGCAATGAAAAGAAAGGATTTCATGGTCAATTTTACTTTTTAAAATTGAAATTAATTCTTTGTTTATCCCAGTCGTCCTTTTTGCTCCATGAGTTGCAATGGAAACAACGTATTCACATTAATGTCTAATAGCAGAAATCTAATAATCTTCTTAGGGCTTGAGGTGAGACAAATTTTACAAATAGTGCCACTTGCGTTGTGTCTTTTATGTCACAAGACTCATTCACAGCAATTGATATTGCCAAACTTAGTTTTTTTATCCTTCAACTGTTGTTGTGTCACATCTAAGCCTATTTTAACAGTTCGATCTTGTACTTTAGGAGATAGTTGAATATCTTTAGATTTTTTTTACAATTTGTTTTGGAAATGAATGGGCTTTCAGCTGGTGTCAGGAATCCTTACTGGATATAAAAGTTTTCGGGCTGATATGCCGTGATCTAATTCTTGTAGATGTCGACGTTTCGCCAAACTCTGCAGCTGGCATCTTCAGGACGGTGATCTAGCAGTTTCACTAGTTGTCTGATGAGTGGACCACTTATCAGACAACATATCAGCCCGGAAACTTTTATATCCAGTAAGGATTAATTTCAGTTTTGTTTTTAAAATCATTAAACAGATCCTCAGACGCTTTTATAAAACACTGCTTAATATAATCACCGTGGGTGAATGGTTTTTATAGTTTAGCTATTTCAAGTGAAATTTTGAAGCTAACCATATTTACACTGTTCGTGAATTGTGTCCAATTATGTATCAAGGAACTTGACCCTAGCTTTTAATTCTTTTTCAGGGGAACTTAAAGAGCCGCAGTTGTCTTTTGAAAGAGCCGCGGTTTGCCGACCCCTGCTGTAGACTATACATATAAATAAATATATGTACAAACAGCCTTGCAAGTGATGTCAGTGCAAATTGTCCCGAGATCTAGACGCATATTAATTGTGAATTTTCACAATGTTAGAACTGAATGTTCAAACAGCGTTGACAGAGAAAAAAAGACACAATTTCGAAGAGGCATCCGCGCTAGCCAAAAAAAAAAAAAATAAATAATCAAGTGCAAACGTGAGTGTTTACATGGTCGTTTTATCGCGCAGTTTATGTCCCGTGTCGTGAGGTCCTGGGCCCCGAAACGGTCCAGAAACTAATAAATAAAAATTTCAATTACGTACAGGTCGGACGCCGGCGACTCGAAGGACGAAGGACGACGGAGTGGGATCCGTGGCGTCCGTCATTCCATGCGACTGCGTGCCTCTCCGTGCGGCCATATAGAGCTGACGAAACGCGCGAGCTTCATAGGAACAGTAACGGCTTCAGCACCAGTTCGCAGTTATATTATATTGTAATTAATCTTAAGTAATAGTGTTCCATAGAGAAATATTGGTGGGGGCAATAACCCTAACGATCCGAGAAGGGATCTTTGGAGTACACTTTTTATGTAAGGAAACTCTTGTCGATTCGTTAGCAAGCAGTCGGAAAGGTGACTTGACAGATGGGTGTTGGTGCATCTACAAGTGTCCTGTACTTCCTAAGATTTCTTAATAAATTTTATTTAGATCTAAAAATAAATAAATAAATTTTGATTTATGCTTTACAACGTGATACAAAATTGGTTTCTGATACTAGACTAGAATGGTTCTATTACCTTTAGGATATTCCACAATGCTTATTACGCTGAATGATAATGGAACTATTGTAGAACTGTGTTTAATAAACTAAAACAGATATTTTATTGGTAATGTACATAGATAAATAGCGGTATTATCAACCCGATTAGTGGTGATAATATAGTGACATGTGTATGTGAAAAATGGAAACAAGAATGAAACCAATATAAAAGCCAATTGAAATGTCACATCTAAGAAGTATAGTGAGAGAAACAAAATGGTATAGGATTAAAATGAAGACATCAGATAGATAATAAAGCAAGGATAGATAGTTGGGAATAGAAAGAAAATAATTGCAATGGCACGGACACGCCATGATAATGAAGATCGACAGAATAAAAAAAAAGTAATGGAATTATTGAGCGTAACTAAATGACAAAAAGGTGACCAGGAAGAAGATGGATGGACCAAGCACAAGAAACAGCAAAAGTAATGGGAAAGGCTTTGAAGCAAATGAAAATAATGGTAAGAAATCGAAGGGAATGGAAGAAATAGATATAAGACGGACCGAAGTCCACACCGACACCTAAAATAGGTAATGGGGAATGAATAAGAAGAAACATTAGAACGATTAGCAATGATAAACCAACAATTATCTTTACTTGCAAATATTCTGAAACCTTTAGGTACTTATTATTTTATTATTAAATTTAGATGCCTTGGTAGTAGATTATCAGGTTTTCAAGTAAAGGGTTATGTAGGTATTTGTTAATATTTCCACAATTAGGTTAGATTAACTGTGTAGACGGTAATCAGAAAGTATCCCATCCTCAACCACTTCAAAATCGATCCGCTTAAATTTGCTAGTATCGAAAACATACAGTTTCCCATTCCATTACGATTACAAACCCCAAAGCCAAAACAGAATTTAGAAAATGCTCATGGCTATTACTGTTTAAAAAAACAAAAGACAATCTAAGGTTATATTGTTCTTGGCGCTCGATGACTATTTGGTTGTGCAGTATAAAATTGCCAATGCCAAATTAAAAGGAAGAGAAAAATTGATTTTTGTAAATGGGTTTGTTAGGTGGTCTTCATTATTAAAAAAAAAAACAATATAAGTAGATTAGTTAAGACAGTTTTAGCACAAAATCTTCACGAAGGGGAACAGCTCCTGAAATAGTTTGAACTGCTCCAGGAACAGCTTAAAGAGCTCCTGGAACAGCTCGAACAATTCCTGAATCAGCTTAAAGGGCTTCTTGAACCGCTCAAACAGCTTAAAAATATTCTGGAACAGCTTAGAGCTTCTGATGTTCATTCAGAACTACTGGTATTCCAGAAACTGTTCCAGAAGCTGTTTAAACTCGAGTTTAAGCTATTCCATGAACTCTTTAAGCTTTTCCAGAAATAATTCTTCCAGGAGTTGTTCAAGCAGTTCCTAGAGCTGTTTAGGCTGTTTCTGAAGTTCTTTAAGGTGTTTCAGAAGCTCTTTAAACTGTTTAAACGGAGCTGTTCCTGGGACAGTACAAGTTTTCCAGGAGTTGTTTAAGCTGTTCCAGAAACAGCTCTTCCAGGAACTGTTCAAGCTCTAGTTGTTTAAGCTGTTCCAGGAGATGTTTAAGCTGGTCTAGAGTTCTTTAAGCTGTTTCAGAAGCTCTTTCAACTGACGATCCAGGAGCTGTTTAAGCTGTTATTAGAGCTCTTTACGCTATTTCAAAAGCTATTTAAACTGATCTTCTAGGAGTTGTTTAAGTTGTTCCTGGAGCTCTTTAAGCTGTTTTATGAAAGCTGTTTTAGCTGCTTCAGAGAACTGATTAAAGCTTGCCAGAGAAAACTATCTCGAGCTGTTCCAGGAGCAGTTTAAGCTCTTCTTGGAGTTGTTCAAGCTATTCCAGGAACGGGTTGATGGCCAAAGGTATCTAAATTTTACACCGTCATTAACCAATTGGAATACGCAAGTGGGCGTGGCCAAAGCAAAAGGTAGGAGTAGAGGAGATAAAATGTAATTTCAGACCCCTATGCTATTTCTGAGGAGATTTTGTGCTAGAACTATACCAGTTTATCGACTAGTATTATTGTTAAAAGATGATTTCTGTTTTTAAGTTGACCTTATCTTAGTAATATCAATAATGAAACAGATGATAATTAATTTGGGTTTATAGGGAGTTTATTAAGTTCTATGTATTATATTTGTTATTTTTTGATTTATAAACGCTACTTAATTATCGTTTGTTTCATTAAAACGTATTATCGAGGAACAGTCACTACATATAAACATTAATAATAAGTTTGAATAAACATCCTGCATTACAGTTTGAGTTTAAGTATTGCCTGTTAAATACTAAATAAATCTTTTTCCGACTTTTAATTCGCTAACTGTGTACACCGAGCCCGATTAATTTCATATTAATATTAAAGTTCTATTTCCACTAAAACAAATATATAAATGAAAAATAAATATTATATTTTGCAATAAAATAAAAAAAAATTAAAATGGGCATTTATTGGAAAAAAATCATAACAATGAACGCATTTCGGGTTATCTAGGGATGTTTAGTACGTTGCTAACTTTTTATCTATGCGCGATTGCTAGATTGATCACGTGAGTTGACTCTATTTCTGGAAGCTCCGTATGAAAAATTACCAGAATTCGGCTCTGTTTTTCGAACACGTTAAAGAAAAAATAAACAAGGCCTGTAACATGCGTTTATACGACGTCGTAAAAAACTATTTTATGGCGGGCACCCCTCCTGGACCGGACATTAATCAGAGGTCAGTCGTGGGATTCCCCATGCCACGGTTTTCGGGGGTGGATAAAACCGGGTGCGACCATCTCTCAGTCAACGCGTTCTACTCTCTGGCTACTGCTCTTCATGACAGAAACTACTTCTGATCTTATATTTACGAAAGGGGTATCTTTTCGAACAATGCTCTGCCCATTTCTTCTATAACTACTACATAAGATGAAGTTAAAATTAAGGATAACAAAATATTAACAAAACTAAAGTGTATCTGCTCCAAACCAAATGCATTTAATTTAGGACTACTTAACAAAACACAGTGCAACTTGTACACTGTAAAAAAATACAGTAATTTTGCCATGGTAAATCAGGAATATTACATGTAATAACGTTGTGAATTTACCACAATAAATCATGTAAATTTTGTTTTACATGTTTTTTCTAGGATATTTAACATGAAAACAGAAATCTCGGTAAAATTTATAGCTTTTTCATGTATGTTTAAGATGTAACAAAAATTCAAAAGGAAACTACAGGAAAAAACATGTACAATTTTATATTTACTCTCAAAATTTACTTAAAAGTGTAAAATTGACATTTTTTTGGGGTATTTAGTGCACTTTAAAAGTAATTTTACTAGTGAACTATTAATTTTGCTGTAAAAATATGAGGATCTTTTATATTTATTTGTTTTTACTTTAATTTTCGGGTAAAAAACTATAGATATCATGGAAAATACGAAATTCATACGCCGCAATGTGATTGGTTATTTGATTAGTTATCTGTGCGCAGAGGTAATTCTATTCGTTTGTCGAACTTATTATTGGCTCAATGATATCATGTACGTCACAAACAATCGTAGGTTTCGCGTAAGCGTGTTCATTTTTGATCCCTGGTTGAGCGATTCAGTATGACCCAAGAATTAGGTAAGTTGCTTGCTCTCTTTATAAAAATACATATGAAAATTACTTCAGTGTTCGGTAAATATAGAGTTCATATAAATATTACATAGGAATTTACAGTACAATCTTTGAAAAACACATCAGCATTTGAAATTTACTAGATGGTAGAAATTTTACCTTATGAAGCAAATTTACCTGTAAAATTGTAGGCAACTTTGTTACCAACGATTTTACATGTAATTTTACTGCAACTTTTTTTTACAGTGTAGGTATATCACTTTAAAGTCACCCATTTGTTTATTTTATATTTTAATTAGTGCAAGTTTATCATGTCGTATGTTAAATTGTGTGTTTACAGAAATGCATCATGTATACCTACCTAAAATGTTCGTTAGAATACAACACTCTACAATTTTTTTTTCTTTTAGACGGGTACAAAATGCGTTAGAGCGCTAACAGATACGCTAAATTTAATTTCGATGAAAGATAGAGAGGGGTATATAGATAGACTAACCTCAACTCAACGGCCGCTATTTCCTTAACAATGTTCCATGTTACACTACGATAGAGCATACATAGAAAGGGTTATAGGCTGAATAAGAGGATCTAACGTATGCCCTGCCCTCTTCTTCTTTCCGGAGATTTATTGGTGTAATACAGCACTTCTTGAAGGGGGAATATAAGGTGGTATACTCTTAGCTATAATATGCACCTTATAGAAGGGTAAAGATCTATACGTGGAAATCAGTAACGCAAATATATTATGAAAATAAGCTTCGTATTGTTGCGAGCAATTCGACGGAATATAACGCTAGCTTAAATCTGTAAGAATATATGCGATTTATTTAGATTAGGTCGCCTAGTATATGCGGTGATCGATTTTATGTGGTATTGGTTTTGTTGTAGTTTGCTGCCCTATATAGATTAGTGTGGGAATTTTTAACGTTGAAATAGATCATCGAATTGAATACGTTAAACAATTTTGGTTTATTTTATTCACCAAAAGCATTATAAGGGTGAACTATAATCACAGAGAAAAATATATGAAATAAGCATTAACTCAAGCTGCACGGCAAAACCGATTTAATTGCCGTAAACAAATTTATTTTGTAATCCAATATTTTGTAGATTCAAATGTGAAAAAATCTTACTTCAACCGAATACCAAATAAAACGTTGTTTGAGACAAACAAATGATTTTGTTGAAATATTTGCTTTAACGTCAAATATGCATCATTTGAATTCTCGCTACATATTCAGCTAAATGCACTGGTAAATTGAATAACTACAGCAAAATAATTTAATTCATTGAAATAATCATGCATTAATACTGCATATTTATTTATCTGCTTGATAGTTTTAACGAATCTTATAATTGTTTAACTAAATTATTATTTTTTATGTATTAAATAATTTATTAAATCATATCATTATATAGTAACCTTTATTATATTCCTTCAAAACTTCAAATCCGCGTATTATTTAAAACAATAAATGATTTTGTCATTACAAATATATTGGTAGGTTATCCTTCCAGTTTACATATTTACTATAAAGAAATTATTTGATGTCTTTAAAGAAAAGAAATTGTTACAATAACTACTAAATATTAAGCGGCAAATATTTTGTTTACTTGAAACAAACAAATGAAATAGTTACTTTGAATAAATTTCTTTAACGCAACTATTTGTCATTTATATATTTGCAACAAATAATTATATAGCTAATTTAACAAAATATTACAACAAAATTATTAGTTCCAATGAACTAAAAAACTTTGTTTTTCGATACGCATTGTTAATTGCATTGAACAAATTTTGCTTGAGCTATCTAAAGCCGTTTCTCCCTGTGGGGGCTTGTTTATATATGGGAAAGCCAACAGTTATTTCGCTCAAATAATTTACTTTACTTAAAGATAGAAAAGGGTATTTTTATACAAGTTACAAAAGATGAACAGCTGACATATGATGTATAGTAAGGAAATGACCATCTCCTTACATTTGTTTGAAGGTTGTTCATTTTAGAAGTTTACGAGAATAATGTTTGTTTAATGATCTCCTTTATAAGATTCCTTTACCAAAAAAAAGCAATAAATCAATTTACTTTGACTTTGGTGTGATTAGTATGTACAAAACCCACAAATTTACTCTTTGTTTATGTTTATCACCCAATCAATATAAACCTAAATCATATTTTCTAAATTTTATTACACACTCCTAGGCAGCATACTTTCCTTGACATACACACCAAATTTCATGAATCTAGATCAATAAATAAAAAAGTTATAAGCGATTTAGTAGTTCGGTGCACCGTGCATTGGTCAATGGAGTGCGGATCAACTTAGGGTGAAAATCGTTTTCGTGAACAGGATTTCGCGCTCCTATCTTTTCGCCAATAAGACAGACGAAGAGCGGACGATAGAGTGGGGATAAAATGGTAAACGACCTTGTCTATCATGCGCGCCGCTATGTAACTTTCCTGTTGCGTTTGTTGCACGTTATATGTGGAGACGTGAATTCTAAAATTCGCGGATAGATTTATGACGGAGAATGAGACTCCTTGTCTTTTATACGCATCATACGGTCATTTTGTTTATACGTAGTAAATATAAAACAGCTGAACCGATTTTAAAATTTTTTTCGCCTTTATGATGCGAACGGATTTTTTTTTTTTAATATTGAAATTATTTTTTGTGCAGGAGTTAGGGAATATTTTCTTTTCAAATGCTGTTGACTATGAATACAATTTTGTTTGGTGATAACCTAAAATTCAGTTTTAAGAGCGATGGTAATTGATACGATAATAAACATATATATATGAGTAAATTGAAACGTTTTTATATCAATTATTTTCATTACCTTCGCAATATTTTTGAAGGACACTAGGAATTGTGGGAGAAAAAAAATATCTGCGATTTCTATAAGTTTGAAGGTTTGTTTATAAGTCTGAGTAACAACATTCACTACATGATGATTGAGGTATACAATGCCCTACCCGAAGAGCTGAGGGTCATTGGTAGTGCTCCACTTTTTAAGAATAAGTTAAAACGGTATTTTCTACAAAACTCTTTTTATACTGTGGAGGAATTTTTAAATAGTAAGTAGTTTAATACTGTGACAATTACCAATACCGATTTGGTTCTATGGTAAATAAAGTATTATTATTATAACAATTCGCAAATCTTGACAGATGTCGAAGATGTCAACAGATGTAATTATCACTGCTATATTGTCAAACAGATACAGTTCCTAACATTATCGCATATTGTTGTACTAATATTATCGACATTTTTAATCGACCTTGGGAGTTTGTTGGAGAAAAAATATATGCGGTTTTTATAAGTTTGAAGGTTTGTTTATAAGTCTCAATAACAACAATTCACAAATCTTGACAGATGTCGAGGATGTCAACAGATGTAATTATCACTGCTGCGTTGTGAAACAGATGCAGTTCCTAACATTAGCGCATATTGTTTTACTAATCTATTATCCGACATTTTTAAGGATCTTGGGAGTCGTGGAAGAAAAAATATATGCATTTTTTATAAGTTTGAAGGTTTGTTTATAGTCTCAATAACACAACATGTAAATCTTGGTAGATATCTAGGATGTCGATAGATATAATTATCACTGCTCTGTTGTCAAACAGACACACTTCCTAACATTAGCACATACTGTTATACTATAACATCCGACATTTTTAAAGGATCTTGGGAGTCGTGGAAGAAAAAATATATGCAGTTTTTATAAGTTTGAAGGTTTTTTTATAGATTTCAGTAATAACAATTCGTAAATCTTAAGGGATGTTTAAGATATCGGTGGATATAGTTATTACTGCTATGCGTCAAATCGATGCACATCCTAGAACTAGCAAACGTTTATGAATGAATAATGTCAGACAAAGTCCACGGTGTGACCCGATCAAATAAATCGCCTATATTGTTTCACTAATATTATCCGACATTTTTAAAAGAGCTTGGGATTGGTGAGAGAAAAAATATATGCAGTTTATGTAAGTTTGAAGGTCTGTTTATAAGTCTCAATAACAACAATACGTAAATCTTGACAGATGTCAAGGATGTCGACTGATGTAATTATCACTGCTCTTACCGCATATTGTTGTACTAATATTATCCGACATTTTTAATCGACCTTGGGAGTTGTGGGAGAAAAAAATATATGCGGTTTTTATAAGTTCGGAGGTTTGTTTATAGATTTCACTAACAACAATTCGTAATTCTTGAGGGATGTTTAAGATATCAGTGGATATAATCATTACTGCTGCATAACCCGATCAATTAAATCGTGTATAACTTTCTTATTTATTGTTATAGATTCGCAAAATTTGGTATGCGTGTGCTGCGCAAGATTGTGTAATAAGATTTGGAAAATATAATTTAGGTTTAGATTTATTAAGTGACAGAATACACCGACTTGATTTTTTTTTCTTACATATTGATTCTACAAATCTTTCTAGTGTCAGTTTCTAATGTTATTCACGAACCATTCATTATTTACGCAAGATATACAATTCCTTTGAAGAATGAGAAATCGTAGACAAACCGATTCATGCATAAACACAGGACCGGCTCCATTTCTTTCCGTAGGTCACACATAATCGCACGTACGCACGGATTAAAGCTTAATTTCACGTATCTGATTGGATTTTAATTGATTTTCAGATAACGCACAAGCGACAGAGGACCGTCCTTCGCTCTTCCCCGCCCGCGGACCTTATTATAAACAATCCAGAACTTATCCTTCATTAATAACGTGTCCGCGGTGCGATCGCGCGTGCTAGCCGAGTGGTGGGGGATTGTGGCTTGCTATACGACGGAGATGCGTACATCAGGATCGTTTGCCGCCCGGTCGGTGGTGGCGGCCCGCAAGCTTCCTTCGTCCTTTACGATCTATTGAAAGTGATTCCGGACGACGTCGGCTTGTACGGTGATTGGAGTCCTTTGAAATTGGCCCCGGCCGGCGATACCTACTGGGTCAGAAACCGGCCGGAGCAAGGGAAACCCTTTTCCGTCGAGTGGAGTTGGGAGAATTTTTCGGACGTCCGAAAGGTGAAATTGGAAGATTTGGAGCGAGTTTTAGCCGTTGGAATTAAAGGATTTTCTTTTTTGCCTCGCACAGGGTTTGAATTTGGAAATGATGGGAGATCCAAATTTTTGGATGAAATCCCATTTTCATTTTATATTAGGGAAAACATTGTGTATAAATCTTTTTAATTGCTGTTATGTTATTTTACTGTCATCTGGTGAATCGATTTTAATAATTATAATAATATTTGTTAGTTATAAGACACAAGTGTGTATACGGGGTGATTCTTAATATATACGACAAATTTTAATAGCTGATTCCTGAGGTTATTTTGATCATAAAAGTTCATAAGAACATATGTCCAAAACGGTTTGGTTTTAAAGTTATTGAATGTTTAATAATAAATTATCAACTATGACTAACACGATATAATATCACAGTTGGTTCTTTAAAAACTATTGTGTTGAGAGGGAATTGTTTATTTGTCATTTCAATATTTGTCAATAGTTGTCAGAGTATTCCTTCAGTTTATTGCCAGTTTCTGTTTTCTAAAATGAATTACACGAATGCTGAGATGTGTGATATGCATTTCGTTTACGGTCTTGCCAATGGAAATTCGCGTGCTGCTAGACGTCTTTATGAAGAAGGATACCCGAACCGTATCATCCCGCATCATTCAATATTTGCCCGTCTTCACCAACGTCTTAGTGAAACGGGAAATTTTAAAAAACGGACGACTGATAACGGGCACCCATCTACAAGTGAGAACTCCACAAGTTGAAGAAATGGTACTAAATGAAATTGAGGAACATCCTACTACAAGCACCAGAAAAATTGCGTTTGCTTTAAACATTAGTCAGGCCACAGTTTGGAGAATATTGAAAGATCAACTGTTGTATCCATATCACATTCAACGGGTGCAGGCACTTTTGCCGGCAGATTTTCCGCAAAGAGTGGCTTTTTGTCAATGGATGCAACACAAAATCGCACAAAATCCTGACTATTTGGCTCAAATATTCTTCACCGACGAGGCTACTTTCTCTAGAAACGCGATTATTAATTTTTATAATGGGCCCAAGAAAATCCGCACGAACTAGTGAATATCCGTCATCAACATAAATTCTCTGTCAATGTGTGGGCCGGAATTGTTGGAGATCACTTGATAGGTCCACATTTTTTTACCGATGCGGTTAAATGGCGAGGTATATTGCAATTTTCTTGAAGAGGACCTACCACTGCTGCTGGAAGAAGTTCCGTTGCAATTAAGATTACAAATGTATTTTATGCATGACGGTGCTCCAGCGCATTTTAGTTTAGTTGCTCGCGAGTTTTTGGACAATACGTATCCAGATCGGTGGATAGGACGGGGAGGTCCACAATCGTGGCCTCCTCGGTCTCCAGACTTAAATTCTTTGGACTTTTTTCTCTGGGGTCACCTTAAATCATTAGTTTATACGATTCCCATTGAAAATGTCGATGAACTGAGAAATTGTATTATCGCAGCTTTTCAAACAATTCGAAATACCCTTGGTATTTTAGAACGGACTCGCCAGTCAATACGACGGAGAATAGAAGCTTGTATTGCAGTTGAGGGCGGTGGCGGGCCCGCTCTTCGTCTGTCTTATTGGCGAAAAGATAGGAAAGCGGAGTCCTGTTTACGAAAACGATTTTTACCCCAAGTTGATCCGCATTCCATTGACCTATGCACCGATTTACTAAATCGTCTATAACTCTTTTATTTATTGATCTAAATTCATGAAATTTGGTGTGTATGTCAAGGGAAGGTATGCCGCGTAAGACTGCATGATCAAATTTTGAAAATATGACTTAGGTTTATATTTATTGGTATGATAACATAAACAAAGAATAAATTTATGTGTTTTGTACGTACTAATCACACCAAAGTCAAGGTAGATTGACTTATTGCATTTCTTTTTTGGTTAAGGAAACTTATAAAGGAGCACATTAAAGCATTTCACGCCTTATACTGGACTTTTAACAGACACGATATTACTATATAGGAAAGTATTCAAAAGATGCACAGTGATTTGAGGTCACTAACACTCATGATTTTATTTACTACTCCTATATAGCATGTACCTATACCATATGCAACATATTATTGATAGCAAAGCAGAAATTACTAAGCTTTTTGTAGATAACAAATATGTGTTTACATATGTTACCGAATAAATATGAACCTAAATTATATTTTCCAAATCTTGTTACACAGCTTTACGCGGTACACATTCCTTGACATACATACAAAATTTCATGAATCTAGTTTAATAAATAAGAAAGTTATAGACGATTTAATTAATCGATGCACTTTGTCTGATGTTATTCATTCATAAACGTTTGCTAGTTCTAGGTTGTGCATCGATTTGACGCATAGCAGTAATAATTATATCCACCGATATTTTAAACATGCTTTAAGATTTACGTATTGTCGTTACTAAAAAATCTATAAACAAACCTCCGAACTTATAAAAACCCCAACTTAACTTACCCTTACATTATACTACAAATTACTACAGACTTATTTCAATCTAATAAGAACATAAATGACATAATGAAAAAGCATGCTTTTTATCATACATGCTTTAAAGCGTATTTTATCATCATTGTTTTTGCTATAAAATTCATCCGCCGCTCATAATTGCTAACCTGTTCCTATTCACTTTCTTACTGCCGTACTTGTGATTCTCAACAAGACGCCAAATGTAATCCCAGCTGGCGGGTCGGTTATAGGGTGTCGCTTTCTGGTATGAGTACCACTTCTCGCTTCTTCTTCTACGGTATTTTCGGTATACTATACATAGGATGCGTCGGAAATGGAAAGGATTAATCCTCGAGTTAATTATCGCTAACAAAAGCTCGAGGAATATCTACTACCTACCTGTGTCTCTTCCTTCTTTGTCCTTTCCTTTCACTCCCAGAGCAGCGATGACGTTAATCTAACGGAATATTTATTTTTTTGCCGTTACTAGTGGTTCATCTCCTCTCCCCTTTCATCTTTTACCCTGTTAGTTCTTGGTTATTATTGTCTCAGGAGTTCTACTTGAATCACTCAGTCGTAATCACAGAACATAACCTATTAGAAGTTTAACTGTCACATCTTAACTGAAACTGCGTCTAGCGCCGCCTTTTTATGGTTGCTGTATTATTTTTCGGCGCGTAATTTAAATGCCATTGGGATACTAATTGGTATGTTTTTACTTATATTTATGATTTAATGTAAAAACAAAAACATATTTTTCTAAAATATTTATAACAGTTAAACAAAAATACAATATATTAGATGTAAGAATACCAATTCTTGAGAGTTTATCTATAACATATGGAAATGTACAGCACAATATATTTAATGTTACAAAGCAGAAACCTAATTGAAGATACGAATAGATGAAGGTGTTATGTTACAAAATCAAACTTTTGCATAAATTAAGGTTCTTCCATCTTCAAACTCAAAAGTAGTGTAATATAACCCCTTCACACATTCACAAGACTCGAGTGTTCTTGAATTTCTGGAATTTTCGATGGTGCTATGTGAAAGATGAATACGTAACACCTTCATTCGTGCAAAAAAGACAGTTTTTCAAAAATGCGGCACAACACTTTCATCCACTCGTGTCTTCAATTACAAATTAAAGACAAATGGAATATTTTCAGAGGCAAATATAAGAACTGAAGCATTAAAAAGCTTAAAAAACAAAGTTACAGTATAGAATATTAAATCTATGAACTGGGCACAATAAATTAAACATTTGCTTGTGCAATTTTCTATTGTAAACTTCTCCTAAACCCCTCACCACAAACTGCACTAAACTGGACGTACGTTTCGATAGCAAAGCTATCATCATCAGCAGAAACACTGAACTGTTTTCTATTCTAATGAAACTAATCCCTTGATACATGCAATGGCATGACGTTGCAAAATAAAATTTGTAAAATCAATTTCTTACGCGTGTTTGACCGGCAGTGTGACAAAGGTTATGCTAACAATAATTTGACAAGATGTAAAAAAGATTAAATAAATTGTTCTTTCAAGTAGCTAAGTAACGTGAGTTAGTCAGGGTTACAATCTAATTCAGTCAAAAGTCGGGTATTTTGATTAAACAGTTTTATTTACACATGATAAATTATATACATGGGGTAAGTTTATACAGGGTGAGTCTTTTATGTAGTTTTTGTTTGAAACTTTTTTCTATTCGTAACAGATTGCGCTGTAATCGCAAAAAAAAACATGATTGTGAACGTCTAGAAAAAATACACAAAAAAGAGAAGCAAGCAAACATGATTTTGTGTTTTTTTTATTTTAACATTAAATAACATTTCCTATACAATCTATCAAATATCTATCGAAATGTAGGTAACTGAATTGCCACAAATAAATTAATTAATCTGCCGGTATTTCTTTTAGCCAGAATCGGTATAATTTTGTTGCTCACAAATGCCAACTCTGGCCTAAATTTACAGGTTATGAATCTTTATTAATTTCCACGAAGTTTTACCACGAGCGAAACCAACAAGAACACCAGAAGAGTCGATACAGCTGTCGGTATATCGGAGCCTTGTCGGCGATCAGTCAAAGAAGAGATCACAAACACAAAAAGTCGCGCTTATACATAGTCTAAAATGAAAAAAAAGCATTGACAATCGATATTACAAATAGGTATGTTCAGAAAGCAATGTACAACTAAATAAGTTCGAAAACTAGTTATATAAGTGATAAACTAAACAACTCTTGATTAAAACAAATTGATAAAAATTAGTTGTAATACTAAATGTGATTGCTAAATTAAGCAATTTATTTTATGTGAACGAGAAACGTTACAGATCAATATACCGCGTACATCTAACAGAAAATTTTCAGAGCAGCTGAATGTTTTACACAATACGGTCTACAGAGTTTTAAAGAAAAATAAATATCTATAAGTTGAATAAAGCAAATGAAATATTTCCTAACGACAAATATGACAGATATGACTTTTGTGAAGCAGTATCGAACGTAGCATCAATGACGAAAACTTTGTAAAAGTAATTTTATTCACTAACAAATCCTCTTTCGGCTTGCATGGATGCCACAATCCCTCTGTTACACGTATTGGTCTAAAGAAAATCAAAACATAACATACAAAGCTTGCGCTCAATATTCCCAATAATCAATATTACCTGGCATATTGGACATTATAATATAGTTTTCACAGCGATAAAACATTTTAAAAATTTATATGGAAATGTCAAAATGGCGTCAATGAACGAAGCACGATATGCGCATAAATGTGAGTGATCTGTGGAGAATAACTTGATAGAAAATGATAATCATAAAGAGAAATTGTTAATAGGTTTCTTTATAGGTGTCATTACCCAATAAAGCAGTCGTTTCTCTGGTTGTAATTGCCTAATGCGTTTTAGAGGATCTTGAATGATTTTTTGTTTTGTCGTGGAATGTAAGAATTTTTATTATTATACAAACTTAAATTTTCCCACCACCATAAAATTTTCACAAATTGTCAACACAGTAAATACCATAGCATGCCCTAAACTTTCATCTTATCGGGCAACACATCTAAATAACCCCCCAGAAAGTATTTTATTACTTCCAGAACTAACCCTTTCTCCCTAATCACATCGAACTACACTGAAATCGACCTAATTTCCAAGGATTATCCAGAATACCTACAACCTTCGCTATCTAATTTATGCATCATTCGGAAAGCGATACTCAGAAATATTTAAACGCTTTTTACATGACAAAAAAAAACCGACAAATGCTACTACCATTACGACCAGTTCTAATTGTATAACACGTATTCCGTTAAATACGCGCGACCTAAATCAAAAACTCGGACATTTCCGATTGGGTTTCTTCTTGCGCCGAAGAAGAACAATGCAAAGAGAGCGGCAAACGGTCCCCGTTTTGTTAATGGAACGATGTCCGGCTCAGGTAAGGAGTTTGGCGGAAAATAAAAGGATTGTGTAACAGTATCCAGCGTACTATGCGCCGGCATAAATTTAAAATTTTATTGTAGCGCCTGATGGTCGAAAATACGTTAGGACGGAATGTATACTTTGTTGTATAACGGATAAAATTATACAAGAAATAAATATCGTTGTAATGCAACGAGCAGGTAAGAGGTCAAGTTTTTGGACGAGGCAAAAAAGAAATTACCTTATAAATTAAGAAAAGTATTGTTGTCGGTATGTAGAGACGGTTACATTAAATGTAACTACATATGTGTTTGGATAAAAGGGACAGTTGGTATAATTGAAAACATAGTTTATGTAGCGAAAACAAGCGATTAAAATAGTTTATGGACGGGATTTGACATAGCTCATTTTAAGTTATAGAGTGTAATAAGTTCTGAATTATACTTAGTGAAATTAAAAGTGTAACATTCAGAAGGAATAATTTGTTCAATTTAATTTTTTTCGCATCAGAATGCCTATATTTAAAGCATGCATCTTTGATAATTTTTTGTATATTGATTCAAATTAAGTGCATACCATTGCTATCTCTAGTATAAGTACCCAAGAACTTGGAGTATACGTGCTAAACAATACACAAGGGAGTGGACGGATACTGTTATAGGTGTGCCACAAGGAAGCGTTTTAGGACCTTTATTATTTTTAATATTCATAAATGATATCTGTTTAAATGTTGTTGCCGACCATGAAATATGAATTTTGCAGATGATACGAATTTATTGTTCTGGGGCATTGATTTATAATCTTTCAAGAATCGGGTTCTTTACTGTACAGTAATGTCCTTCAGTGGTTTTAAAAATAATGAACTGATAGTAAATACTAGTAAAACCAAAGCTATCCTTTACAAAATGAATGATACTATTGAAACACCTGATAAAATATCACTTTCTTTAGATAACATTCCACTGTATAGATATTGCAAAGTTCTGGGTATCACTATTGATGATAAAATGGGATGGAATAACCATATTATAACCTTTGTGGGAGGCTTGGGAATGCATGCTAACGCGCTAAGAATATTAAGGTCAGTGACAAATCGGCAAACTCTGATAATGGTATATCATGCCTATGTTGATATCGGCTGTGAGGTACGGCATTCCAATATGGGGTCCTCTCCCCATATGCAGAAGATTTTTTGTTCTTCAAAAAAGGAGCGGTTACGAACAATTTTCGGACTTTCCTTCAATGCATCTTGTCGACAATATTCAAAAACAAAACCTATTAACAGTGTACGGAATATATATACAAGAGTGTTTAATTTTTATTTTTAAAAACAAACAACTTTTTGAAAAGGACGAAAAAAGACACGAATACGAAACAAGATTTCGAAATGATTACTATATACCATCATACAGATTAACGAAAAAGGAGAAAGGTGTAGCCTATAATTGCATCAAATTTTTTAATGCACTTCCACAAGAAATAAAAACCGATGCAATATTCGCAACCTTCAAAAAAAAGTTCATAATCTGATTTGTAATTTAGAATGGGGTGAATTCGGTGAATGATTTTTTTTAGTCAGAAACTATAATAATTTAGTTTAGTTAATATTGTCTAGCTGGCACAATATGCCTGTCTAGTTTTTTTACATTTAGTTTTGTTCTCTTTATGTATGTTTCTGCATTTTGGGGGATAGGTGGTTGGGTTGTATTTGTATTTGTATTTGTATTATATTTAATCCCCTAATTGTTGAAATAAAGGTATTATTATTATTATTACAAGTAGATAAACAAATCCCTAAACCAGAGACATCTAAGGGCCAAGGGAAGAACAATGAGAATAATAGTAAGATGGTAAACGTAGACGACTCAAATATTAACAATATAGATATGCAGCTAAAGCTATGCAGAAAAGGAGCAAAGGTGAAATAATAAATGATAGATCCTATGATAAGCAAATGACGCGAAAAAAACCTTACAGAAAAGATAGAATATGATGTCGAAGTGCAAGCAGAAACAAAGACATACCATACACGAAAAAACGAAAACACAAAAGCCGCAAAAAAAAAAATTGTAGGAAATAGTAGGGAAAACGTAGCGTTTGTAAACACTCAGAGGAAATGGATATACGCCGATCGCTTCAAAACAGCTTATACGGCCGATGACCTAAATGAATATTTGATGAAAAAATTTGAAACTGATAATATTGTGATAGACACATTAATTAAAAGAGACTACTACACAAAGGAAGAATACTTCGGATTTAAACTGGGTTTTCCTAATAATATGGCAGATGAAATTATATTTGACGCATCAGGGGCCAAGTAATATTAGTGTACGTTTTTTTCGACGGCCAAAACAAAACTCAGATTATGGTGGTAATAGGCAAAATAGATCTATACGATCAAAAAAAAATACCGTTACAAATAATGCTAAAACTATGTACATCAAAAATTCGGTAGGCATAAATATTTTAAATTTAAACATACAAGGACTCACATATAAAATAGATGCCATAGAAACCGAATTGCACGCTTGGAATATTGACGTTGCTTGTTTGACTGAGCGTTTTTTCACTAAAGAAAAACTGAATATATAAAGGTCTCAGATTTTAAGATCGTCAGTTGTTTTTGCAGAACCAATGCAATCCATGGTGGATTGTTAATTATGATCAGGGGTAGGTACAACGCTGTAGAAAGAGATGACATTACGGCTCTCTCCATTGAAAGAGAAGTGGAAATAGCAGCAGTAGAAGTACATAACTCTATTGTAGTGGAGATATATAGAGCTCCAGCGGGAAACATAGAATTATTTTTAGAGGCCATGGATAAATTAATATTTGTACTGAACAAAGAACGGACACTGAAAAATATATTTGTTGCAGGTGATTTTAACATAAATTTTAATAATGAGACCATAATCACACAACAGCTTACGGACATATTTAATGGATACAACCTAAAACAGGTATTTTATGAATGCTCAAGACAGACAAACACTACAGCTACTGTAATAGATAATATCTTCACAAATGTTGATCCAGCTACTCTGGAAAATCTAACTGTAGATCTACACTTGTCAGATCATAAGGGCACAAATTTTAAACTACCTGATACCAAATAATGATGACTGAACAAAATAAAATATATTAGATGGTTAATGCAGAAACGGTAAAAACGTTCAAAGAGTTTTTAAAGCCAAATACACCTACCACTGGATTGTTGTAATGCAGAACAAATGTTTCGTTACTTTCATGATACTTTTACCAGAATTTTAGACTGCTGCTTTCCTGAAAAGAAAATAAAATGTATCAAAACAAAAACAAAGTAGTAATATAGTAGATGAAAATATTCTAAATCTCAGAAATACATTAGATGCTTGGGCAATTTTATCAAGATCAACAAAAAACCCAACTTTTTATGAAGAGTATGGTAAGTTAAAGAAAACGTACTTGGTGAGAATGGCTGAAATTAAGCAAGCATGAAATGCAAACCTTATTGAAATCTCCGAAAACAAAACTAAAGCGGTGTGGGATGTTATAAACAAACAACTTAACCGGTTAAAGAAACAGGCAGATAATGGAAGCTCATTAACAGCCGGAAGCCTTAATGAGTACTTTGCACAAATTGGGGAAGCAACAGCTAACAACATACAGAGTAAACACTCGTCCCAAAAATTGCTGAGCAATTATAAAATAACTAATACCACATCTTTTTATCTACTCCCAATTACACCCGAGGAAATAGAACAAATTCTTAAAAATTTGTTTAAACAAATAAAAGGGAAACTTACGAAAGACGTCTATAACATTTCCACTTACCTTTTAAAACAGATACCTGAGCAAGTAAGTGTACCATTGGCAGCTATATTACAGACTTTGTTTACAATCAAAATGTCAAGTACTAAATCGTTAATAAATATCATTATGTAGAAGTGGTAACTACCAACCCAAAATATTTCATAGTTTACCCTAACTATGATTTTTCTCGATGGCTCTATATTTCCTTGGGTTTAATTTTGAGCCAATTAGTTATGTAGGAGTGTAATGAATTCACGCACGTGTGTATACTATTGTACAGATACACAGAGCAGCGCATATTACATAATAATAACAAGATCCCATGCAAACAGAGTCTTGCTCCAACTCCGGGAATTGATACAAAGCAACAACGGCCTGGAGAGCGAAATGACAAAACCGACGTCTATCTAAACCCATATAACTCGCCTTTTCCGATGTCTTAATTATTGATAGGACCAAAAAGCCGTGACATTTCGGTTCACTCTCCCCCGCTTTAATAATGAAGCGACGTGCCGTCGTCGTTGTTGTACGCGCCGCTAGGACTCTTCGTACGGCCGAAGGCGTTCACCCCCTCCCAACCATCATCCGAGAGGACGGCGAACAGGTTTGAACCCTTTAGCCATCGTCCTTCGGCGCGCTGCCGGTGTTTTGCCGACGCCGCAGATATAGCGCGTCAACAACACAAACCGATCGCCAGAAATTATTTAATACACCTGCCTGTGCCGTATCTCGCTAGGCTGTGTGTGGGGCGACAGTTCGATGAAATATTCACTCGTTTTAAAATCGAAAAGCTTGTAGTATCAAGCGCGGTTCGTAGTCCTATTTGACGACTGGTGTCGTTGCTTTGTTTTGATTTCTCCGGAATTATGTAGCTGTTTTACGGTTAAAACCAGTGGCGTGGTTAAGGTTTTCAGTGGCGGAGACGTCTGAAGATTTGGGCTGCCTTCTTTTTGCCAAAATGCAATAGAAAACATTTAGATGCAACATTTTTCTAACTATTGTTACGTATTTATCTTTCTCAGGGCGATGTAACAAGTTGCAGGCATGAGAATCAAAGAAAATATATATATATAAAAATAAATAAATAAACAAAAAAGAAATTAAGAATCAGGACAATATTGAAATTAATGTGAATAATGTATTAACATCTGTTCCCTGACAGGGAAGTAATTAGTAATGCATTCGGGAAATATTTTTCAACTGTTGCCAAACATCAAGTAAAATTAAACTATGATAGTTCAACAATTGGTGTAAGTTATTCGAATATACAGGGTGTATCAAATAAAATAGTAAATTTTGCTTGGGTGTTACTACACGACATATAAAGCACAAATCCACCGAAACCGGATTTCATCATTAAAGAATAAAAAAAAGTAAAATTTAGAGCCAAAAATCTTTTAGTCCGGGCCTGATGCAAGGAAACGTCATGTTAAGCACCAGCTAAACGTGGTATTATGTATAAATACATTGCACTCATTTAGTATTATTCTTAATGGTATGCCGTAAGTTCATTTAACGTCATTCTGAATAAATAAAGGCCCTTGTAAAAATAGCAAAACTGAGGCATTCTTTTTATAAAATAAACATTCCTTTTTTGTTAAGAGCATTCTACGTAAGTCTTCAAAGTATTATTTTTAATATCCTGATAAGACGTTTGAGTTTCACCTGATATGCGACTTCAGTGGTTACAAAAACCGTAAATATTTTTCTTTTGCTTTGTAGAATCGAGAGTTAGTTGTTAATAAACGGTACCACATGAATCTGAGTTATTTCTTTTGGATTTATTTAATCATATAACGCAAAATGAATTGAATTGAATTACACAGAAATAAATGTAGACACAGAAAATTTGCAAACACGCCTTTTTACTATGATATCGCGCGAAAATGAATCTATACATTCCCGCGCTTTTGCCGATGCATCAAGCTTCGATTTTCTTTATATGAAATCATGATGGTCCTGAAAGGGATCGTTTTTTCGAGACGGGAAGAATTTAAATAAAATGTTCAAAGTAGCTTGCACTCCAAGCGGCGATCCACACAAAACTAACAGCGGTAATGGCTGAATGATAGTTCTATGTGGGGGTATACTCGGGACAGCACTTAGGTTGGGCACAGGTGCGGCTCTAGCCCACGGTATTTATAAAATATTTTTTTTCTCGTTAATGCTTACAGATAGACCCCCTGTGCATTAAGACTTTTTGATCGTATATGATTACAGCTGCTACATATTGTTATATTTACCTCTATATTTGATACACCCTGTATATCAAAGTAGTTTTTTTTTCTCCAACTTGTCCTGATTTCATATCAAAATATATCAAAAAATTGAAAAACAAAAAATCTTGTGGCAGTAATGGAATTAGTGACTTTTTGCTAAGTAAAAAAAAGTGACCACATCATTGAACCACTAACATATATTATAAAAAAGTCGTTTGTAGATGGTAGAGTTCCCATACAATTAAAGAAAGGAACAGTTATACCTCTGTTTAAAAAACAAGATTCTGCTAACATGGAGAATTACAGACACTTTATTTATGAAAACTAAATTATTACAAATCATCCTAACCCCGTGCTCCACCTAAAAAAGGTACTACACGAGGCTACCTATTCTAAGTACTATATGGGTTCCATAACAATTGAAATGATCCTACTCTAACTAAATAAATTCCCTATGATTTTTTAATAACAAAAATATAATACAGTAGCCTCGCGACCATACGAATATTACTTTTGAAAAATGATAAAAAAAAAGTAAAATGTGATTAGTTCACATAATCGCGAGTCTACTGTAAACAGTCAGCTATCAGTTATTTATTAAATGCGCCCATGGAACGACTTTCGTTATCTCCCAGCATTCGCCAAGGACACTGATTATATATAATATACTTATATAAAATCAATGGCCACGGAGTAAGGGAAAACCATGGCAAAAACTTACTCTGGGAGGATCTGGGAAGAAGTCCCAGACCTTATTACTGATAGCCACAAATTATTATTATCCTTCTGAGTGCCGAAGAAGCAGCCTCCACGTCTCCTCAAATTCCGACAGCCTTGCCGTTTCTCACGTAGCTGCTCCCTTTCACGCATTCAGAAGTTGAACAGGAAAGATGAATGACCTAAAAAACAACAAAACAACAGCAGTACCTATTCTAATACTTATAGTAACTTAATCCTAATTATTTTAACCAAGAGTAATTAAATAAATATTTATATTTTAAATATTTATAGTTTAACACCAATTCCGACCACTAAAGAGCATAAATATTCATTTATAAGCGTGCTACCCTACTAACTATCTAAATATCATGCCGTAGCCTATCTAGTTCTTTAGCAACATTACTAAAAAATTCCCACCATTCGATCGACTCATTATTTCTAATATCTGTTTCGCGTCGCGGCCAATTTAACCCCCTAGCTAATGCCCTAACCTCCGTACGCGACCGCCACTCATCAGTGAGTGGACATTCAAATAAGACATGCCCCTGTATCTACCCCACCACACTCACAAAGCGAATCATTAACCCTACCAATTCTACATAAAAATGATTTAAAATTACCGTGACCTGTTATTAATTCTACCGCCTGATACGATAAATTAACCCTCATTTCCCTAAAACGTGTAACGCTACCGATAAATTTCCTAGTCCACCTCCCATTTAAGGTATTATCCCACCTACTCTGCCAATCATTATCAAGTTTATCCTAAACGCTTTTTTAACTACACTAGCCGAAATTAGCCCAATCTAATAATCAAACTATCTCCCCTAGACACCGCCTCTTTCGCTAATTGATCCGCCCTCTCATTACCGATTGTACCTACTGAGCCCTAGTCCAAAAAAAGTTTTTATACCTCCCTCGCGCAAACATATCCCAAGTATCTAACAACAAATCGGTCGGATTTTTTAAATTCCTAACGCCTCTAAGACAGATAAGCTATCTGTTATAATTCTCACGTCCCGCATTAATTCCCATTCGCGCCTACTATAAACTACTGCCTGATTTATTGCAACTAATTCTGCCTGAAAAATATTGCAATGATCCCCTAATTTAAACTGTTGATTATGTATTTCAATACCCCTATTATAAACAACAAAAGCCGCCCCTGTACCACCCTCACCCTTCGACCCATCCGTAAAAATTTCTAAACCCTCTCGAAAAGTGCCTATAAATTTATCATAACTAATACTTTTTAATTCCGCGGATGAATTCGCCCCCCTATATCTACTCGCCTTTCTAAATCGCCCGGTTCTAATCTAATTCCCGTTGCCGTAATCAAACCCTCAAACCCTATTTTATTCGCATCCCTACGAAATTTAAGTTCCCTCAAACGTAAATCTACTGGTAAAATACCCGAAATAACACACGCCGCGTCTGCCGAAATAGATGAATACGCGTTCGCGCCCTAACTTTAATAATCTTTGCGCCCCGATTAATTTTTTAGTTTCTTTAATTTTACACGCGTCTGCCCATATCGCCCCCGCGTACAACATTGCCGTTCAATAGCGCCCCTATAAATAGTACCCGCCGCGTACCGTTTAAACCCACGTAACCCTAGCCGATGCCCTAATTTTATTGCTCATTTCCCTACCTTTCGCGGTAATATACTGAATATGCGCTTTAAAATTTAGTTTGAGAATTACAGACAGCAGTATCCTTGCTGAATTCAATATCTAAAGTCGTAGAACGCGTTGCATATGATCAAATGGTGAAATTTATAGAACATCATATGTCCGCAACAACACGGATTTACTACGAAGCGTTCCACGGGAACAGCACTATTTCAGAGCTTAGAAATCATATACGAAGCTCTAGACGCAAATAAATACGTAGCCGGCATATTTTTCGATTTAAAGCGCGCTTTTGACTGTGTTGACTTGAATATATTGGCTGAAAAACTGTATTCCATGGGTTTTAGGGGCGTGCCGCTGGATTGGTTGGCATCTTTTTCGAACGGTAGGTCTATGACTGTCAAAGTAGGCAACGTGTATTCGCAGGTGTATGCGTGTGACATGGGAGTAGCTCAAGGGTCGATGTTGGGCCCCTTATTATTCTTATTATTAATAAACGATCTATCGCAATATTTTAATTATGGTCACACGATTTTGTTTGCTGATGATGTAACGGTAATAGTAATGGGTGAAAATTCTGCGGACCTTTCATTTATGATAACGCGTACATTGCAGGATATGGCAGAGTGGTGCAAAACAAACCGATTAATTTTGAATAAAAATAAAACTAAAACATTAAATTTCCATAGACGTAAAACCCCAGATATTACTACAAATATTCCTTGTGCGGATGGTGCATCAATATTAGGTGTTACCATAGATGATAAGCTGGAATGGAAAAAACAAATAGCAAACGTGTTGCATTGTTTCAATGCAAAAGTCTATTATATTATTAATCAGTGGAAATATACATTGATTATCTCATTCAGAGCATGCTTCGCAGGGTTAGGCAGTGCAAGAAAAAATCGTGGGAATTTGACATTTTATTGATAAATTTTTGCTAATTGTTGGTATTTTTTGCCAATTGTTATGATTTACTACTGAAAACTAGAAGTTACGATTTATTACTTGAAACTGAATTAAATTTACTACGATTTTGTATTAATTTATTAAATACATAAATTAAATTTTTAAGAAAATTACAAAAAAAAATGGTATTAATAAAATTCCAAATTTGTCAGCTGTGATACAGAAAATAAAAAGTAAGTAATGTTTTTTTTGCGATATAACTTCACTTGACTTTCGCTTGAAATCTCTATTTCTTTTTCTATATCAGTGCTTTATTTTATTTTATTATATTAGCCATGTAGCAGGCTATAATTAACCGTGTCTGTCATTACAATTATTTGATATGGAATACCAACGAAGCAATACTAACAAGGAGGACTGGCCAAATATTAAGTTCAGATTTCCACCCGGTTTGTTAGATGATAGTGAGGACATCTTTGAGTATTTCTGTAAAATTAGTAATATTAATTTTTTTAGAACGCAATATAGTTTTATATCTTACATAAGTACTTACCTAAATAAGTAAACTAGCTTACAACTCCGTGGGTATGTTTCCACATATACATTCACTCAACAAATTCACAATCCTTATCTCTAAATATACATACTTCATAATTAACTGTGTTATCAGGACAGAATTACGATTTGCTTCTTATTTTTAGACCTGAACCTAGCAAGGTGTTGCCGAAACAAGTGGTCTAGAGATATTATTTAAAAATAAAGTGAAGAAGCACCAACAAAACCAGTAATTTTCACTTATTTATTTGTTTTCAAATCATTAATTTTGTTTTTAATTTATTCTATTTTCAATTGCGATAAGATTTCTTAAAAAAAAATATTATTTATAACATATTATACTTATCTAACAATTTTGGATTTATTGCTTGGTATACCTACCTAGCAAAGGAATAGTGATTTACTTTTTTGTTTCAAGCCGTAAGACAAATCAGTGATGATATGTTGAAGTTAATTTAGTATCAAGCAAGTAAATAATTAAATTATATTATACAGGAGTAGATGGGTTTTATTCAATAAGTAAACGTTTTGAGTTACAAAAGATTTATTTATTTCTAAATAAGATAAAACGCATACAGGTGCTTTTTAGATATAATTCATTTTTAAAATAATTTATCACAAATATATACTTATATAACATTATTATTCCGTAATTTTGAATCATTTTACTACAAAATAAAATCTTACATACTAATATAATTTCAGCAATCTTGTGTGTATATACGTATATTTGTTTCTTAATAATAATTATTTTGCAAATCCCCTGAATATGATTCAAAGATAAATACTAAAAATAAACAATTGAAAATAATCTAAACCCCTTTAAACTTGTATTGAAATACTTATAAATTCAAAAATAAAATAAAAAATTGGTTGGTAGAAGTCAGAAGAAGAATCCGTGGTGATGGGGCGGTTATTAACCCCTGGCCAAGTCGCACGGGCGAAGAAAGAGTGTTGTCGACTCGGGGAAACTAGGCTGACGTGGATCGAAGAGCGATACGGGGCAGTTCGCTGTGGGCACCAACCACCTTTGCAGAGTGGTATTACCAATGCCCTGCCCACGCACCTCCCCTTCGTAAAGGGGCCTTCCGCACATCCGCCAAGTCGCCACCGAGAAACACTACAGTCCCAGACCCCGATTGACTAGATACGACCTGGGATCGTCTAACCGCCAGTCGTCGCTGCAGTCGCTGGTAGAATATAGTAAAAAAGAGGTTTGTCTAAGCAACTTAATGCTTGTCAGACGCGCCCCCCCCCTCTGACCCAAATCTCCCCCTAATCATCATCATGAGCCCGGAAGAATCCAGTCATCACAATTGACCGGAACGAGATTTGAACCTGCGGTAACCTGACAATAGTCGGGACCCTAAGTGAGACCTTAAGGAGCTCGGCTATCACAGGCTGTGTAATGATGATTGTAATAATAAATAAATTAACAATGAATATCAAAAAACCGCGAACCCCCAACCCCCCTCGGTCTAAAATAAATTAAATAATAAATAAAATATTTAACAGAATACAGTATTATATACGTATATATACACTTACAAATAAATTACAATTTATCAAAACGAGCTAATTGAATCTTTGAAATAAGCGATCGCTATTACAATTTCCTTTTCATAAATTATTACGTATTGAGTCGTTTTAATACAAACAGAAATAATGTATCTTTTTTATTAATATTCAGCGTTATTTTAATAATTTTTGATGTATAATAAATTTTATTGAGTACATTTGTATATCTATCTGTAAATTAAATATTTATCAATAATGCCGATTTCGGAAAAAAACCCCAAATGATCGAAAATAAAAAATAAAAAAAAAATAGATATTAACATCCGAACCACTGTTCCTATATTAAAGTGAAACCCGAAAAAATTAAAACAAAAAAATCTAACTAAAAGTCCGTAGATCGCGGGTATGCACCCGTCGGATCGATAGTAGTCAGGGATGTTCCCGAAAGGGACCCCAAACGGTATGCGTGGGCGCGGATATCGCAGCAGTGAGAAACGAGAGAGCAGGCTTAGCGTGGTGAGACCACACCCGCACCAAGTAACTACCCTGGGACCCTACGAGCCACTGACCGAATGCGCCCAGTCAGCAAACATGTGCCCTACCCGTCACCGACAATCTACGGCCGCTAAGCTAATTGCCCTAACAGTTGTCGAAAAAAAAAAGTCTAAATTTATAGCTAAAGCACGTTAAAGTGTTAATGAAACAGAAAAAAATTCGCGTTATAACCGTTCGCGATTAACATTCATCAATCCCACAAAACGATGTACGAACGCAAAAAACAAAAAATAACCTAAGTTGCTAACTAAGAAAATAAAAAAAATGACGGCAGCTATAAAATCTATTAAATTATCTAATGTAAATAAAGAGAACAGCGGCATTTAACGAAATGGTACATAGATATACAATGCACGTACAAATAATTTTTATAATTAATGAATTCTTTCTTAGTTTTTAATTTTTAAGGAATTCATAACTGTTAACATTTTGAAAGAACCGCATTTGAATCCTTGAAATAATCGATCGCTCTTACTATATCAATAATTAAATTTTTTCAATCATATTTAGCGCTATTTTAATAATTTTTACCGTGATATACAATAGATCTTACTGAGCACCTTGTATATCTACCTGTAAACTAAATATTTATCAAGAATATCAATTTCGGAAAACCCCAAATGATGGAAAATAAATAATATAGAAAATAATAATAAAAAAGCAAAGGTATTAACATCCGAACCACCGTTTCTATATGAAAGTGAAACCCGAGAAAATCAAAATAAAAAATCTAACGACTAAAAGTCCGTAGCCCGTCAGATCAGATGGTAGTCAGGGATGTCCCTGGTCGAAGGACCAAGCGGCATGTAGGGCGCGGCCATCCCGGTGGTGACGCAAGTGAGTACGTGTAACAGTGAGATTAGCAGGAGATATAGGTAGGCACATGCCACACTCCGTGACAGTACGTAGTCTGACATATGTAACCTTTGTGAATCTTTCACAGTACCCCACGTCTGACTTAAGCCACTTTAGCAGAGTACTCTGGAAAGCACCTCACTCTCGCTGCCGGTCTACCACCACACCCACACCAAGTGACTACCCCGAGACCCTACGGCCAATCCGTTGCGTCCAGTCAGGAATCATGTGATGTACCCCCGTCACCGACTAGATCTACGGCCGCTAAGCTAATTTTCCTAATTTTAAAATTGAAAATTAAAGTGTTAAAGTAATAAAAATAAAATTCGCGTTACAACCGCTCGCGATTAACATTCATCAATCCCATAAAACGATGTACGAACGAAAAAACAAAAGATAACCTGAGCTGCTAACTAAGGAAACAAAACAAAATGACGGTAGCTACTAAATCGCGTTCCCCCCTCCCCCCCTCCTTCAAAATGCTCTAATAAATATAAAAAAAGAAACGGCAGTATTTGACTAAATACGTAGATATACAAGGCAAATACAAATAATAATTACAATTAATTAATTCCTTCTTGTTAACAATTCTTAAGGAATTCATAACCGTCGATATTTGAAAGATCCGCGCGAAAACACTAAACGATAAATAGAAAACACGAATTAAGACACGCAGTTATGACTAAAGCTCTACTAAATACCTTATGGATTCGGCCTGTGGATTCTCGTTCGCGCCACTTCTTCTATTCTCCTTTACGCTGCTTAAATTCCTGTTGTTCCAAAGTCCAGTAAATTGCTCCGTGGTGTAGATTATCCTGCGACAATAACACTGATAATAATAATCTTCAGAATGAGTAATTTATTAAGTATTAATTAAATTTATCAATTTTACAAAAAATATACCAAAAGCAGATGTTAAAATATTCGATTTGTCCCTGCATCATCACGAATACAAAAAAAAAATTAACGTGAGGAAGACCGAATTAATGAAATTATAACTAAAAAAAATTAATAAATACCTTATTGGTTCAGCTTCCCTTCGTTCAATCCATTCTTCGGTCTTCTATTCCTCTTCCTTGTACTCCTTTCCAGTTCCAGTAATCCGAAGGCGTATACATTTTGCAGATTATCCTGCAATAACAATGACATAATCATTAAAGTTAACATTTAAAAAATGCTAAATTAGGCGTTAAAGATATTTTAGAACTTATAAATATCATTCTATTACAGAAGAATTTTTTTAGAGCAGTTCATTGAATAAAATTGCCAATATGTCAATTAAAATAATTTACCTAAGCACTCTAAATCACATAAAAATTTTAAATATCTAAATCGCCGAATGAATACTCGGTAAAAATTGCCTGAAATGTGTGATTCTTGTGAATTGATCTGCGGAAAACGATATTTAAAGCACAACAAAACTTTTATCGGCAAAAAAAATGATGTATATAGAAATAATATCCTTGGTTGTATACCTGCACAACTCACAATTAGTAATTTACAATTTAAATCAATTAATTTTCGTAATGGAAAGAGTTACATTATCCCAAAAATGTAAACACAAAAGAGACGCAGTATTCAAATTGAATTTAATCGCGCTACAATTAGTTCGGATAGGTCCGGAAGCATTCGTGCATCATACTCGACCGACACGGAATTTGTGAAAGAAACTTGCATATCCGACGATGCATACAAAAAATACAATGCAAAAAAGCCTTTGAAATACATTATAGCAATATCAAAAAATATATAATACTCAAACAGAAATATAAAGTCTCAAAGTAAGATCCAAACAACGCGTAGAATGCAAGTTTATATTAATATTTTCCAAATAAATAATAATAGCGTCACCAACATACCTCTATTTCCGCAGCGCAGTAATTTCAAAATGAAATTCCATAGTGGTTTTATTTCGGCAAGAAAATGATGCAGGTAGAAAGAATATCCGATTCTTATAATCACAAAATTTACACAGCACGGTCAAGATAATTAATTTGCGTAAAGCGAAAAGCGACGCCATTCGAAATATGTAAACGCAAAAGACGCTATATTGAAATCGACTTATGCGCGCGAAAATTGCTTCGGGCAGGTCCGGAATCTTTCGCGCATCGTCGTCGACTCTAGCGCGCGGAATTTGAGAAAAAAAAACTTGCATGCCAGATGTATACGAAATAAGATTGGTATGTAAAACAAAGGATTTCAAAATATATTAAGAAGGGATATAATATTCATACGGAAATATAAGCATTTCAAAAATACCATGTAACAGTGCCTAAAACGCATATTTATAATTAATATAAATACGCATTCCAGGACTGTTACCCAAATAAATAATAATAAATATACATTAACATACCTTTGTTTATTCAGCGCGAAAATTTCAAATGGAGATTCCATCAGGGGCATCCGATTTCGGCAAAAGAACGATACAGGTGTAAAGAATATCCAATTATCATAATCGCACGATTCACACAATTACTATTACACAGTTTAAACTGATTAATTTTCGTCAGGCGAAAAGCGACGCCCGTTCCGAAGTATGTAGTTAAATGCGAATAGACGCAGTATCAAACATCACCCTATAATACAAAAAAAGCAGGTTCGGATTGGTTGTAAATCGTTCGTGCATTATCGCTTAGCGATACGGGGTTTGAGAGAGATTAACTTCATGTAGAAAAAAGGTTTGGAAATATATTCAGGTAATGTAAGAAAGGTTGTAAATATTTAAGCTGCACCATAAAAACGTTCAAGGACATTAATTCAACAGTGCATTATTGAATGCATATTTATAACTTTATGGATCTATTTTAAATAAAAGTATTTCTTTCCACGTCAATACTTTGTTATTGAATTATAGTTTCGCAACAAGCTGCATATTTTACATACAAATTTTCTGCAATAATATAATAATATATGAAATAATGTGTAAATACATATAGTACATGGAACTTGCAATTAAAAGAGTCGATAAATTAAAAAAATGAAATTGTATTTACCAGATTAATTTTATTGAGAGTCACACAAATTAAAATTTGTCAGTATAGTAAATGAACTAAAGCAACCAAAATAAAAAATGTTATGTATTAAAATAAAATAAATATAAATAAAACGTTTATTCCTGAAAAGGTAAATACAAAAACACTTATAGGATAACGTCAAAAACAAAAATGAAAATGCAAAAAAATTAAAATGTCAGTCCATTCTCGATTGTCTCAATTGAAAATTTATAAACGCATATTAACAACGTTCAACATTATAACTTTTGTGTGTCAATCAATAAACAAGTATTTATAAAAGCATGATTATACGGTTTCCATTTATTTTAAACTATAACTCCAAAGTTAGCTTAGTATTCCATTGTAGTTATAGTGTACTATATAACAAACTTTTTATTAGAAATCGTTATAGTTTTTTTATTTATATTAACAATAATTTTCTTTGTAGTTCTATCCAGTTGCGTAGTTCTCTTTACAATAGTTCAAAATATTGTGTGATTATTCATATTTTGTGTACTTTGTCTTTTATATACTGAATATTGTATAGTTACTTTATTGTTTATTCAATCTAGTCGAATCGCATCGACAGTGCTAGAGAATGTATTTTTTTTATAAAACTTTGGGTGAAAATAATAATTCTTAGCTAAACCGGCAAATCTTTACCTATTTTTCATGACCTGTTCACCGAATCCCTTTTTAGAATTTTAGAAACAAATAGGAATTCTCTTTCCACCATGGTAAGGATGTTATATTTAACTAAAATCAATATGTATTCAATGAAAATAATAAAATAAATAAATATGTGCGATGCCATACCGTTTTCATTGTACAGGATATTATCAAACTTCTTTTCTTTTATACAAGTTTTGATCTGATGGAATTATTCCTATTATTAATCACCAAATTTATTAAATCAACTAAAACATGGCTCAAATAATGACTTCGTGAAGTTCAAACGTTTCTAATACATATCCAAATGTTATTTACTTCATTTTCAATCTTAAAATTTTGATTATTTCACTGTCAATTGAAAATTTTCGGTTATGGTATAGGAAAAATACGTTTTTCTCAAAATATGTTTATTTATTCACGACGTTTCGTCAATTTGTTATTTAATTTAAAGTGTTGTTGAAAAACCATGTTTTCCATTTAAAATTATTCATTCTAGGTAATTGAAAATTTATTGTTTTTTTTATTATATTTATCTATTTTATATTTTTTATTTACCCAATGGTAACAAAATAACATACTAGTTAGGAATGTTAAGGGGAAGAAATAAGTAGTATAGTATAATAAATAAGTGGTTAATATAACAATAACAACTCTAAAGAAAAGAGGTATCATTTAATACGCATACAAGTAAGCGGCTTTACAAACAACCACGGGAATAACGATGGCGACGGGTCTAAGTAGTGTCGGATAAGCGGGCCCAAACATTAAAACCATCAAACGCCTTCTCTAGCATCCCGCTACAGATATTTAAAGAATATTAGTACCTATCGTTAAGTGTGTATGGGTTTGTAGCCTTTATTGCATTTATGTGTAAAACTATGCAGAGTGTGCCATGTAAGAAAGTATTTATCAAAAAAAGGTCATAAATGTAATCGCGTTTAGGATTTGATATTTTTAGGACGGAAATATTTAGATTCTCGACATCGGTAGAAGCAACAACGTATAAGCCACTCCCAGAAGAAAAAAAACTTTTGATATCTGCTCAGTAAGACATGACATTAAAAAAGCGACCCACTGTACAAGCTAAACATTAGAGAGAATGACGTCAGACGAAGTCCGCTGTGTGACTCGATGAATTAAGCCGCCGATAACTTTCTTATTTATTGATCTATATCCATGAAATTTGGTATGCATGTCGAGGAAAATGTCGTGCTATGTAAGATTTTGTAATAAGATTTGGAAAATATAATTTAGGTCTATATTTATTAGGTGATATATATAAACATATATTTGTTATCCATAAAAAGCTTAGTAATTTTTGTTTTCCTGTCAGTTATATTTTCCATATAGTATAAGTTAGGCACATTACGACCCTGACTTGCCAATATTCGAGTGAAACGCTGTGCAACTATGGCACATTCCATTAAACCGACGAGCTCAGATAATGACACGGGCAACTGGTGCGGCCCATTTAGTCTGTAAACCTTCTTTGCCGGTCAAATTTGTTCGGTAACTAATTTTTGGTCTTAATAAATCATTGCACTGTATTATATGTTATTTAAAATGGAGTAGGGGAGGGTGGGGCAAGATGGGGCTACGAGGCATGATGGGGACATCGTCTTATCTACAAAACTGCAGTAAGCATCTGTCAAATAATAGCAGTCCTAATATTGACAAGTGCTGTTTTATGTTTGTTGTAATGTAGGAAACTTTACTAGTCGTAATAACAAAGTTATTGCTGTTGTGTGTGAACTTTGCAATTTCCAGAATTTCGTTATTATTTTGATGGTGAGTTCAACGGCCAGTATCGGAAGCATAAGTAAATTATTTACAACTACACTTTTTTGTGCTTATTAATTGACATGTATTGCATGTATTTTCTATAGTGCGTTATTTGTTTATTTCAAATATTTAATATGTTAGTATAACATAACCAGAAAATGTCCCAAAGAGGCAAGATGGGGCTATTGGTATGGGGCAACATGGGGACATCACTATCTCACTCTTCAGTCTGGTCCGTTATGCCTGGATATGCCATTATGCTTTCTCGAAGACAAAATGCCTATTTCTCATGTTAGGAATAAAGTATAGGTTCAATCAAAGCGTAACAAAGGAAAGACAACAATCCTTACAAGCACTACGTATAAAGATCTGCTACAAGAAAATAGAAGTCTGGAGAATCCTTAGGGCAACTAGAAGTGGTGAGGGAGAGTTAAAGGAAAAAAAATGACAAAGAAGAAAACAGAAGAGATCAAGAAGCCGAATTTTGTAAGGAAAGCAAAGAGATAGATTTTTAGAAAACGTCAAGGAAATAATCAAGTTCTTCTGTTGAGGAAGATGACGTTCAATGTTAGTATTGTAAGGGGAAGTATTTATACAATGCCATGGATGGCGAGGTTGGGTACATGGAGCTGTGCGAATAACGTGGATGAGTTCGTCTCTATTGTCTCAATTGTGAAGATTAAGTTTAATATTTCTTATCGTTATTGTATTTTTTTTTTTTAAGTAGTTCCGCTCTAAAGAGCTTAAGCTTTGTTCATGCATGTTTTTAAGAATCTATTTTTTTTTTACCTATTACCTAGATTTATGGTACGACCCATTCTTAACCCCATCTTGCCCCCATGATGGGGCAAGGTGGTGTATTTACACATTTCTTTTCAAAATTTTCTCACAACATCAGAAGTACCCACCGAAAAATTGTAAATACATCCATGAGCAAATAAATGTTTAAAGATTACAACAAGCCTACTTAGAACCTTGTATATCAATTTGCAATCCTGATGCAGTGTTCTAAAGCTTAATGTTCCCATCTTGCCCCACCTTCCCCTATAGCGCATTTCAAAATATAAAGATATCTCTTTTAACGTCTGTATACTGGCGTTTATTTATAGTCAATACGGTTCCAAGGATTCATAAGCTCTAAGCAGGTATACCATGCCCTTTAAATGAAAAATTAGGTAATATGCATAGCAGGTGCCATAAAACCATTACAGACGTTACAGTGACATTTTTATGTCTTCAAATACACTACACATCCATATTTCAATAAATTATGTTTCATTAATGCCTGTCTGGTATTGAACCCTTAAAAATCTTTCAGATCAGATTATTTCATTATAATGACGCTAAGAATAAGTACATTTGTAAGAATAGTTCAATTCAATCTCATTTCATTCAAAAGGTTTCAGAGCGTTCTGTATTGTAAATAAAAGAAAAAGAAAAAACTGGTCCATTTTCACCCTGTCGAATCGCAGTAATTTAGTCCGTAATCCTAGGGGCGCGTGACTCCTCATTATTCTCTCCATTCGATTGCACCTCGGCGCCTGGATATGACTCCTTCTGACGTCCGACAACCCTTAACCTTTGTGCCCTATCCGGGGTCTCCTTTTTTACGGATTGAAAGGCGCTGACCAGTGGTCAGCGCGAACTCCGACCTTCCATTACATTCAACATACATACATATATTTCGGTGGGGCTACGACACCTTTCTGACCTCATCTCTACTTCTTTTGAACCGGGGAAGAGTTGCGAGTGGACGCGATTTACAACGATCTGTTCAAGGAAATTCTAAGGAATCCTAATACACACTCTTTCTGATGCTTGTACCTCTGGATTAGGATTGCAGCTGTTAATTTAAAAGTCATGTACGCTGCGGCATATTTTGTGAAGTTTTGGAAAAATAAAAAAACTAACTGTAAACATCGAAGAAATTGTTTATTTTAGTAAACGTTCTTGCTTTACTTAGTTCAGATACATCGGGTGTGTTATATAGTAGACTTTAATTTGCTTAATGCAGACGGAAGATGAATTAACGATAATTTGCTGAATATAAAGCAAGCGATAATAATATCTTTCTTATGTTTCATTCACAGGAATTTTTAATCAATAATAGATGCATACATTTCTTAAGTTGAAGGATTCAAGAAGTCCATAAATGTGTTTATGTATTAATAATTAGCTGTCATTTTAGATAGTTATGAAAAACAAAAATAAAAGATTATGAAAGATACATGTCATATTTTTGTAAATAAAGTTTCAAGAAAGGTCGATAAGTTCATCATTACTTAATATCGGAATATATAGCTTGGTCCTTCGAATTTGGACAAAAGACCAAATTTGGTTCTTCGACTTAACAAAAAAAGTCTGATTGGTCAATATTGAATGCTATTGATGATGTTGATCAAGTTTGTAAAGTTTTTTATGATATCTTAAATGAATCTGTTTTATGCGACTGTTCCCAAGTTCAAACCATTCTGCGTGCCAACGTAACATTATCCCCTTGGTTTGACAAGGATATAATAGAATGTCTACAAATTACGGATTGTAACTTCAACGCTACAAGAAGTATAAGCTATTTTTTTTATGACAATTTAAGTATTATCTGCAAAAGCAAAAGGATCTATTAGTTTAGGCTTATCAGAGCTACATCGGTTGATGTTGAGAATTCAATTTACAATGACCCAACAATTTTGGGCATTTATTCAAAATGGGAGAGGGCAATACTAGAATTCCCTGGAGTAGTTAAGCATAATAAGCACTGAATTTAGTTCACCTGATGCTATAGTCCAACGCTTTTTGTGACTACTTTAACAGTGTGTATACGTCTTCCTCTAGTAGCAATCTCCCTATTTCCCTGTATTGCTAAGCCACCTGTTAATTTATCTTTTTATATCAGAGATGAAATCGATTCTACCTACGTACATCTAAAATTGTTTACCATCGTTACATGCTATACTAGCTTCCTACTTCGTGGATTGTGCAACTGTACTCACAAACCTTTACATACCATTTCAATTAATTCTCAAGCATTCGAATTCCCTTACACTCTGAAAATAGCCTACATATGTCCATTCTCAAAAAGGGGATCCAACAGAGATGTAAAAACTATAGAACCTATATCATTTTAATGTAAGTTTGCAAAAATTTTTTCGAGTCCATTTTTACAACAAACATATTTATAAATTGCATACAGAAGTTAATGTTAATTGTTAATTGCAATTGATCTTATTTATTCTTTTAATGTGTTCATGTTGTTGAAATTAATTTCATTCAGTTGTACAATGGGCGTTCCACCAGTATTGGTTTATGATGTTAAATGATCTTCCAAATTTCTTGCTTCTGCCGTTGCGAGTGCACGCAGCTGTTGATCTATGTATAGATCCGTGTTTACCTTGCAAGGCAGTTCTGAGATTGATGTTAAGCGTGGAGTATATATTATTTTATTTCTTTGCTGCGCATTTTTGGTATTACATTTTTTCTAAAGATTTGGTCGTTTAATTTGATATTTTATTCATCCATCAAGGATCCATCTTTAAATAATAATTGTTAGTATATTTTTGTGTACACAAATTTGGTATAAGATCAGTTATTATATTTGTTCTGGAAGGTGTTTTTTAGTTTAAAGAGTTAATTTTTGCGTTTTCTAGTTTACAAATTTGTATTTTATAGTTAATCATCACGGTTTGTGTGATTAGAAGCATTGTGCTTGTATTTAAATTTCAATTTTGTAAATTTACTTGTACTGTCCACGTTTAAATTAATTTAGTTCGTTTAATTTTGAAACCACGTGGATTTTTGTGATAAAGGATTTTCTTCTAGAACAATTTGTCTTTTGCTTTGTTAAAGGATTTGAATTGTCCTTTTGTAATTCTAGAGTCTTTAGCAGGTTTTGATTTTGGTCAGAGTCTTAAGCTTTTGTTTTCCTACAAATTGTATTAAAATGTTTTTTTTTTTTAAATAAAATTTATGATTGTTAACGTCATTCAAAATTTCTGTTCTTTAATTTTTGTTTTGACCTTTTCAATTTTTAGAGTAATTAAAGAAAGTCAGATTTCTTACACCCACAGTTTTACTTTTCATGATAAAATCAAGTTTAATTGTGAGAGTAATTCTGAGTTTAATTGTTCATTTTGCGCCTTTATTTTATCCCTGAGCTAGTAAATTTAAATTTTCATTTTTTTACTTTTCATTTTGCATTTATGCTGGTACATCAGTTG